>OX596008.2:17350548-17561001 GCA_951394115.2 Drosophila phalerata
TTTTCTCTTTGGGGACATTTGACATGAGAGAAATGACTTAAGTGTTTGCTAATTTTTTATGTTAATTTTCTTTCCTTTCCGTTTCTTTTTCTTCATTTTAGCATGTAATTGTCATGTGAAATGTACCAAAGAGACCCCAATTAGCAGTGCTCTTTAGCGCATATATTATATTTACTTACCATAATTTACAATTTCGTCTTCAAAAATGTATTATAGCTGAAATGAAAAAAAAAGAAATGTACATTTTAATGAGTTACTTCCAATTTGCATATCACAATGATTTAAAAGTTGTTTTCAATATATAGAAAAGTTTAATATAAACTCGTTTGCTTTTGATAAACAATTCGAAACATTCATCAGTGCAAATTGTTATTGAACTTTTAGGCTGAGCAAGTTGTGTACTCATTAAAAAGAAAATTTATTTCAAACATTTGTTGTAAAAAAATGCAAACAACAACAGGCGATAAAAGAGAAAGATACAAAAATAAAACATGAGAAAAATACATGAAACTGACATTAAAGGTTATCGTCGCCGTCATTTTTAATTAACCAATTGACATATGACTTTTGTCTGGTCGACAGCCAGTTTTGTTGAAGCCCTTGTTGTTGTTGCTTTTATTGTTTTTATTGGCATTGTGTGATCAATCTGTAAATATAATAACAAATCGCTCTGAAAACTTTTAGCAGCTCAATGAAGTCATTGAAAATCAACTTTTCTACTAACAATAAGTAGCGAAATGACTTTAAATATAATATTGTAAGCGATAAATAATAATTTAATACGCATAAAAATATTTATGATAATATTAAGCAGTTGCATAACTAGTTAGTTAATAGGTGTTACGTCATAAGCAGCAAAAAGTGAAATTTATACAATAAAACAGAGTCTTTTTCAAAGTGCCAAACATGTAAGGTTTTAATGTAGTAAAGCTACTTAAGGCATTGTTAAGTTAGTGATGTAAAAATGTTTAAATCGATGTATTATTTATTATATTGTATTATTTATAATTTTAAACTTGATTCTCAGTTTGAATTGTAAAGAGATATACGTATAAGATCTAAATTTGATACATGTCTAACCAATATGAGCTTAAGCGTCTGTCTAAATAAAAATTCTAAATATAATAGGGTATTTTGCTAAGTGTACGAATGATTGAAATATAATTGAATTGCCTTGCAGCATTTACCAGCAGGCTGAATTTAACGCACTGTTTAAGCGCCTCGGGGAATGCAAGGCGCATAAATTAATTAAAAGTCGGAAACAGATATAAATATAAATAAAGTAAGTAAACACACACACTCGCACACACACACACACACACACTCGCACACACATTACAGATGCAGGCGAGCGTTGCAGCGACAATTTGGCTGACAATAATTAAAGCAACTGTGCACAGACACCAACAGCAGCAACAGCAGCAACAACAACTACAAATAAGAAGAACAAATGCAACAACAAGGGTGACAAACAAACAAACAAACAAACAGATACAAAAAAAAAAACAGATTGAAAGAAATCAACAAACAGCTGCACGCACAACTCCAAAGCGGCATCAAAAGAAGCAGTCGAGTCATCTTGCAGTAGTTTGTTGCATGTTGCATGTTGCACGTTGCACGTGGAGAAGAGTAGAGGAACAGTGTGGCAATTATGGGAATGCAGCGTCGCACACAAATTGAAAAAGGTAAGCACAAGCAATTCAACTAACCAGAGACAAGTTAACCAAGCAAAGCATGACGTTGACAACGATTCTACATACGAATACGATAATGAATAGGAGTACGAGTACCCGTTCGCTGGCATGGATACACTCATCTGCAGTGCCAACAACAATAATAACAACAACAATTGTCCCTTACAATTTGTCATTCCGTTTGTCAGCTTAGCAGTTAGTCATCAAGCTCATCATGATAATAATGTTTAAAAGAAAAATGCAAACCTACAAATACAAATACAAATACAGACGCACTCCTAAATACACTCAGATGCATATACATGTTTCTTAATTGTTGTACAAATAAAATAAAAAAGAAAAAAGAGAATGAGATATTTTTGTATAAGTCAAGAATGGTTGACGCTTATTTATTTTTATTACTGTGACCCTTTGAGGTCGCGGGAGTCGTTGCTTGGTCGCCTTTCAAGTGCGAGTACAGTTATGTTAAGTGTGGCATTAACCGAGGGGCAAAATGAAGTGTCATGGAAATGCCAGACAGCTTGGCAAACTTAAGATAAATTATATCTGCAATATAAGCTAAATAACTAAATAAACCATTCGCTAAGAAAGTTTTGGCTTAAGTAGATATTATAATTTTTGAAACTATAATTTATGTTTCAATAAATTTTAATATACGTGAACTTAATAATAAAAGGAGCTAAAAAACTGAATTAGTCATTTATTATTTTTGAAAGAATTGAATAATGTATAAAAGTTTGAAATTAATTGATTATCTTCGGGAAGAAATTAACTTTTGACCCAATTGACATCTAGTCAAAGCTCTACTTAAGGTGTCATGTGCATGACTGTACTTGTTTGTATTACATTATTCTTACTGTTGTATTATAATGATAACCATAAATTGTGATTTATTCTAGTCATAAATTAAGAAAATGTTTCCAAATTGTGCATTGAAGCCGCAAAATTTGCAACATTCATTTGAATTATGTGATATGAAACTGCGAAGCTGCGATTATTAATTATGCATTTAAATTAATTAAATTAGCACACAGCAAATTACAACCGAATATCCGAATTTACATAATTCAAGCTAATTTACAGCGAATTCAATTAAAATGCCAAATGCGAATAATATTGCTAATTTTGTTGTTCCAGTGTTGTTGTTATTATTATTTTGTTAAATCAAAGCGCATAAATTAATAAACATAATTTACACCTGGCTGCCTGTTGTGTGTGCAGTGTGGGGGCAGGAGGGGCGTGGCACAGAGACGTGCAAAATATGATTCTCAAATTTAAGCAGATTTTCACGTTCGCACCCAAAGGGCAAATGCAGAGGATGAACAAAAAGTTTACGCGCCAAAAATATAAAGCCCCTAAATGGCTTTTGCTATTGTTGTTGCTGCTCTTGTTGTTGTTGTTATTGTTGTGGTTATGGTTTTATTCGTATATGGTCTTTCATGTGACAAACTTGGGCAATTTCCGTCACACGGAAATGTGCACAATTTAATTTCTTTCTTCATTCATTCTGTTATGCGTATACCCTGTAGTCGTAGTTAGGTGTGATAAAAGTATAGCAGTCGAAAGAAGACTTGTATAATTTTTTTCAATATTTTTTAGGTATTTGTTGCATTGCAATTGTTCGTTAGAAACAATCAAGGAAAACAGAATCGGTCGCTATATAAAGTCCCTTGTTTTATGCTAGCTCTGCATTAACGAATCTCAACAACAGGGTATCTTTTGGTGTATTACTTGTTAAAATTCATCACATTTTTTTGTGCAAATTAAGGCGTTGGAACTTCTCTTTTGGTAAAGAGCAAGCTAAAGTTGTTTGGGTGAATTCTCAGATGTTTTTATTTGAGATTTCGGAGAGCTGCTGCCCACAATGTTGATAATTTTCCGGTTGACTTGGGAGCTCGCTTTGCTGAAGTCGTACAACTTCATTTGCTGTTGCTTTTAATTAGAATTAGCAACTTGCCACAACATGAGATGCTCTCAATGAATACTCTCAGAATGAAGCGTTGTGAATTCTTCGTCGTTGCTTAAGATAATTTTTGCCGTGAAAACATAAATTCAGCTTGTTTTTATGTACAGACACACACACACACACAAAACAGACAATTACACACTCGCACACACTCACGTTTTTGGTTAGATCTTCCATTTGAAGCCCCCTGTTTCATTTCCCCCTTCTGACATTGAGATTTTCTTGGAAAATTAACAGCACTCGTGGCTTTGATTTATCGCGATAAGCGGATGTGTTGTGTTTGTATGCTGTACATTGTTGTTGTTGTTGTTGCTGTTCTTATTGCTGTTGTTGCCACTGTCATTGTTGCTTCTGGGTCTCAATGTGTGTATTTTTGGCGGTAGCTTGACTTGGGTTGGGAAACAAATCTTGAGGTACAGAGTTTTTGACAGCACGTTGTCTGCCGCCCATTAACATATGCAGATTGATTTTGACTTTAATTAAGTTATCTAGGTTTTGCTTTCTTGTCTAAATGCCTCATCGTTTGTTGGCTTAAACGATGGGAATTGATTGCATGTGAAGGTTAAGTGAACAGAATTTGGGAATTGGCAATAACTTGAAGTTTTCGAAAGACTTTTAAGAAAGACTTAAATGTAGTAGTCACTTTCTCATGCTTCTTTGACCCACATTCTCAAATGGTTTTCGTACTTTTGAATTGTAAGTCTATTGAAGTAATTCTTAAGATGAATAACTTTTTTTTCTGTTAAAAACTCTGTTCTGTCTTTCTTTACATTTGGCCTACATTCTTAAATACTATTTTACTCAGTTTAATAACTAATTTTAATGTAATAAATATAGCTTTCAAAACAACACTGATCCCTTGAAACTTACAAGTTAAAAAGAGCAAACTTTTGTAAGACTTCTTTACCTTTTCCTAATGTCAAACTAATTCTGCAGTTTATGTTATGTTCAGTTGCTGCAAACTTTAAGTAACAATAGTATATGTAATAGTTTCGAAATAAACTCAAGTTTTCACCTCTGACCGAGCTCAATAGCAAACCAACAACAACCTGCAGATTTTCTTAGCTCTTCTCTCCATCCTCAACTCTACACATCGTTGCACTTGAGGCGCAGTCAAACTTGAAGTTTTGGCCCATTTCTGTAATACCAAGTTAACATTGTATTGCTATTACACTAGTTGTTTTTGTTTGCAGCATAACATTGTCGTATATTAACTAAACTAACGATACACAACGACGACAGCACTGGAGTTGGAGTGCGTCTTCTGTGGTTATGCAAGTAATCTCATAGCCAAGTTAACTTCAACCTCTAATTGTTAGCCGCCCCCGAAGTGCACTCAGTGGCAATATGCTGCAGTTCGTACTGTACTCGTGTACAAGTACGAGAATATCCATTTCACTATTTTCCATTGTTGCCGAAGAACTCGAACTGGCAACAACAACAACAATCACAACCTTAAACACCCGCCCCCTTTCACAAAGCTAATCAAATGTTGCATACGACCAGCAATTTTTTATTGTAGTTGCCACAGGGTAAACCTACGACTATATTTATACTTCAACTACATACACCAATACACTTACACATACAAAGAAGGGTGGCCACCTACATGCACATTAGGTTTACTTATGTGAGTATACACTGAGAAAATTCCTCACGCTTACTATAGGAAGAACCGATGGATTTAACAATGACATATACTAATTAATTAAACAAAGTATTGATTATAAGTTGAAAAACTTGAGATTGGAATTTTTGAAAATCAAAAATTTAATTTTCTAAATCAACTAAATTTAAATGCAGATTGGAATTCGAAGCCAAACATTGATCAAAATGGCATTCCGCTTGAAAATAGGTTCAGTTTTAATATAGTTATGACTTTACAAATCAAATTTTTTGTATAATTTAGCATGATTTTTGACAAGAAAATAATAGGTTTCAGAATCAAGTTAATTAAAAGTTGATTAAAAGTATTGTTTGTTGTTGGAATTGGTTAATGTAAAGAAAAATTGTATATATATTTAAAAAATAACCAATTATTATTTATATTTGTTACTTGTACTAGTTCCGGCATTATACCCTGCATTTAAGAGGTAACATTTAATTTATGAAAGATGAGAAATATTTAGGTAGATTGAAAGTTAAGTTTTTAGATTTACTCTAACTCATAAGTTGATGCATCGAGCTTAATCCATTATTTGAGACCGTAGATGTATCTACCATAGTCAACTTTCAGTGTATTGTCGAGAGGACACATATGCTGTCGCTGTTGATGTTGTCATTTAGTTGGTTTTGTCGGTCTCCTCCAGAGCTCCAGAGCAGCATGTAGGTGAGTTTGGCCCATTGATTTGATGTCAGTCGCCCGGAGGCAATTGAGTTGTGGGGTTTTGGGTTTTTAGCGCTATTTGTGCCTGGCCAGATGTATCAACTTTAACTTTATTTACGTGCTTGATTAGAAGCTGACAGCGGGTTCTAGTTTACTCGACCCGGGAGGGCCTTTTGTGTTTTCTATGTTGCCATCAATCCAGCTGACGCCACGCCTCCAGTTCACACCTCGGGGCGGGTGGTTGAGTGTGGGGAAGGTGGAACCTATTGTTATGATGGAACAGCTTGCGATCCCAGGCTCTTATCATTGTGCAAGCGCAACTTAATTGAACGCCATTTGACACAATTTAAGAGTTGACTTTGTTTGCCAGTTTCTGGGTTGAGGTAAATTAGTTTCACTTGTCTTTCGCTCGCATACACAAATCCCACGCCAAATTGCGCATCGTTTGAGAGACAGACAGATAGAAAAAACAGAATGCAGTCGGGGGAAATTGAGATAGACAGATAGAGTTTGTCGTCTTGTCGTGTGACATGGAAACCCAAAAACCCTATAAAGCCCTCACTAGTTTATTATCATGAGAGAGAGAGAGAGAGAGAGAGATGCGCTCATGGAAGGCAAATGTCATGACATATTCCATATACTCAGCTCCTACAAACATTTCACTGATTGCGAAACTCCATGGCCGACAGTTGGCACTCCAAAGACAGCTCCAACTACAAGTACAGCTGCAGCTTGTTGCAGCTGCAACTTCAACTCGGCAGCTCTTAAGCTTGCCATTTGCAATATGCAACAGCTACTGTGAAATGTTGTCAATGTGCGAGCAACTTCATGCCAGAAAGTTCACAGCCAAAGGGTTGCAGACTCATCTTTTGCTTCCTGGACTAGACAGGGATTGAGTTATGAGCACATGCGAGAAATGAGTTGAGTTGAAAGCAGAAGCAGCATCAACAGATGAGGCGACAATACGGGTACTTTTACTAGAGATGGCAAGTAATGAGAAATTGTAAATTGCATAAACAAAATGAGGTATCATATTATTAAATCACTCATCGCTGTGGGGCTTTGTTTCATTCGAATTATTACAAAATATCATGGTGCATAGATTGGGTTCCCTTTAAGCAGGTGAATGCTTCCATCTCAAGTTCTTGCCAGTTTCATTCACAGCAACATAAATGAAATTGAAATTGGACTTCAAGTAATTTAACAGAATTTGATTTATTCAAATAAAGTATTTCATGTAAATGTGGACAAAAACAAACAGAGAACTTATTCGTGGAAAAGTAACTCAATAAATAATTTCAATAAATATAAGAGAAATAGAAAGAACATGCTAGAAAATGTATTTAAATATTCTGTACAATTAAAGTAAAGTTTAGTTACAAAAACAACAGAATTGTACAGTTCGCTAATTTTAATTTTTTAATTTACCTTTATTATTATACCTTTAAAATAACATACATATAACTTTTCATTCTCTTTCTGCTTTTTAGGACTAAAGAGATAGTTTGTCTTTGCCAACTTTTAAGACTTTTCCATGTCCTCAAAATCAATACCTCAGCCAATCCCACACATTTCTCTAAATTTTTTAAATCACTCTCCATCTTTCTTTCTCATTCGCTCTCTCTCTGTTTCTCTATCCCCTCCCTTTAGTAATTTTTCATAGTGATGGCGATTTAACTTTTCACGTGAATAATGTCATCATAGGGAAAAGCTATTGTCTTCCTCACTGAATTGCGCTTCAGCTGGGTCCCTTGATTTCTACACCGCCTACCCCTTTGCCACAAACTGCCTGCCGCATGCCTCTTGCCACCATTTGTTGTTGACTGCTATTTTGAGCGCATCATCAGCGACAACGTCGGCGAGTTTATTATGCAACGCCAAAAATTTAGTGCCATTTGTTGTCAACACGATGAATGCAACAACAACAACTACAACAACAACAATAGAGACAACAAAATAAGCAGCAAAGTTTTGCGAGAACAATGGATGGGCTGGGTGCAAATAGGAATAAAGCGGAGGGGCAGAGAGAGGGGAGAGGAGAGCTGCATTTGCGCAGTGACTGTAATGAGTTTGAGGCAACAACAACTGCAGACGGCAGTCACATCGAATGTTGCAATATGTAAAATTAACTTTGCAGCTGACGTTTTTGAAGCTCTTGAAGATGCTGCAGAATTTCTAGAAGTTCCCAAAACTTGAACAGAACTAGCATTGAAGATTACAATGGAAATGTTGTTGGAGTCATGCAAATCATGGCCTCTGTGCATGTTGCATGCCACAAGAGATCAATTTGTGAACCGGTTGCAAATTTGCCGCTAATTGCGGCAACTGAGCGTCAAAAAACTCATAACAGCAAAATTGACGTGAAAATTTCCATTGCATGTGAATTTGTATGACAATGGCATGGAAATGATTGATTGATTGATTTCCCGACTGATGAACTCACGAAAATTGCTTGACAGACGAATTAATGCCGTAATTACAAACAAATTTATGCTAATCAAAGTCATCATCAAAAATCCGAAATAAATACAATACATTTGAAAAGTGAAATTCAATGGATTTGGACTTGGACTTGGAATTTGACACTCTGATCAGTTGGTTGCAGTTGTGGTTGTGGCTGTGGTTGTCTTTTGAGGTGGCTTCTGAGTGTTGTGGCAACATTCATCAAACCACCGATGGACACGCCAAATGCTCTACGAGCTCAATGTGCGGTTCGTTGTGTGTAAAGCAAAAAATAAAACAAGTATAAATAAAAATAAAGAGTGAAAGTCCACCACATTGTTGTTGTTTATTTTTCTGGTCAGACGAGCGCCATAAAAATGCCAGCGACATCTGCAGTAGATCGAAAACTTCGGACAAATTCAGAGTTTGCTATGCATGTCTAATTACTTACAAAAGACAGTGTTCGTGTGCGTGTGTGTGGCTTTTCTACATATAAGGTGGCATGCCACCAATTTGACCACGCCTATCAATGAACTGACTTTGATCCATGTCTATTTATAGTGCTCGAGTCAAGATACAAAACAAGATTATTGATTAGGCAATACCCTAAAAAAGTATAGTAAAGATTTTCATTATAAAACAATTTAAAAATTAATAAAATTCTCAAAATTACATCAAATTGTCTAGAAGACTTCTTTAAAAAACATAATTGTTTGCTTAACTTACTGATTATGTTTTTCCAATAAAATTATATTCTTAACCTTAAAACTGTCAACAGTATTTCTTCTAACTAAAATACCCTCTTTAACCCATGGCTACAGGGTATTATAACTTTCTTTCTGGCAACCAAAACATTAAATAAACGCATATTGTGTGGCCTTTTCTGTCAGCGCAAAGGCCAGCAAAAAAAATGTTTAAAAACATATAAAAACACCATGCTGAACACCCCGATTTTTATTATTATATTTTCTGCAATTTTTTTTTTGGACAAGACCTTCAAATGCTGAAAGCGAAAACTTGAAAACTTTGCAATTGCTGAAAACTTTTTACTTTTTTTTTTTGGCAAGACAAAAAGCAAAAGTCTGTATTGTGGGTGTGAATTTAAATGTAACGGCAACAATAGTAAGACCTTTAAGCTGTCCAGAAATTCAATCATACATCAATCATTCATTCGCTCAGTGGCTCAATTGCTAATTAGCATGCAATTCAATGAACAATTGACAATTGTCGACCAAAACAGCGACTTTGATGTCATGTCCGCACTTTTATGTATGTATATCCAAGTGGATTATAGAGAGGCTTATGGCATTATATATAGTGTATATGTAGTACAATATTATTTCGTATGTACCTCTTTTCAAGGGCCTTGCAAACGTGAGCGTTTTTCAAATTGCAAACTGTTATTTTTTGTTGATGACTTGTAAAGGTCGCAAATTGACGCTAAGGCAAAATTAACGCGCTTTTGTTATAAATGGCAAAAATAAATAAAATTAATCTTGTTGTTTTGCATGCCTACAGTTTGCTTGGCATTTAGCAAGCCTGCGTTAATTTTCACACAAGCCAAGTGAAAGAGAAGAGAGCTGGAAGAGAAAGATTAAGAGAGATGGAGAACAAGTTCTGATGCCATAAAGTCACCTGCCTGCAAAAGTCCAAAAAAACCGGATTCAAATCGCATGTTTCCTGTTCATATGCAACCAGTTTTTCGATGTATCACATAACTCAAAGGAATTTCAACGAACATTTTATAGCTCCCGACGCACATCTTCCGTCGAAAACTAATTAAAAACTCTTGTTTCATATACTGTCGGTTGAAAAACCAAACTAACAACATTCCAATTTTATTTGATATACCCTGCAGATGGAAGAAAATAAAAGGTGGTGTAACTTTGAATAACTTAATGCCAAACTAAAAGGGTAGTTTTAAGATAATTGAAATAACTTTAATATTTTATATACGATCTCACAACTTACTTAATAGTCGTTATATTTAATAATTGTGGCAGTTACACATTACACTGTCGGTTATATTTTTTCAGGATATTTCTTAGTCAATCATTTTCATTTGAAAAACTCTCACGTGTTTTTTGATAAGAAAAAAAGTATGGTACATATATTATCTGGCAGAACCAAGCCTCAATTTTATTGATGTGTTGCCTGATATTGATGACAAGCGCAAAATACATACAAAACAAATTCACAAATACACACACACATTTATAAACCAAAATATCGTGTCAACTGCACATGAAGCCAAAATTGGGCCAAAATATTGAGTTGACTTTCAGCGTCACGTGTCATATTGAATAGGAACAACCAAGAAAAAAAACAAGAAAACACATGGATAGAAATTTATTTTGGCACATAAAAAATGCCAATCTATGCAAATAAGTGGGCCACATCTATATTCCTCCCATACTCGTCAATATTCTTCCCTTCTCCCATCAGCCTATTTAAGATTTATGCGTATTTCATATTGACAGCGCTTAAACAATGAACTTTCAACTGGGTTTTGTTTTATTTTTATTACACTTTACCATGACAACTTTTGTTTAATTCTAGACATTGTGTAATTTGCTGAAAATATTAAAGCCATGTACAAAAAAATAACTAGCAAAGCCAATTAACATTTGTTTTTTAATTTTAATTAAAATATTGCATAAAATGATTTTTTTTAATTCATTAAAAGGCAAAAGCATGTTTAAAAATATTTTTATATTGATAGATTCATTTTTAACATGCACAATTTATGTTCAGACATATCGAAATAGTGATAATATTGCTTAAAAGGACAGGATCAGATTGAGATATTTTTCTATAAAAAGAGCCTTTCTTTTCAATTCACACTATATCTATAATAAAAATCTGGCATTTGTACCAACATGTTGATGATGTTGTATTATGATTGCAACAACACAACCTGGTAACCTAATGATAGGCACGTTCGAAAATGCGGTTCGAGTGCGCCTTTTAGCTGGAAATTGAAATCGTGCCGCGACGCAATCGCTTTAATTAAAGTTTTGCTCTTAAAGTTGCATTGTCCGAATTAGAGCACTGAGTTGGGACAACGCCTTAATAACAACAACAACAAAAAGACACTTAAATTAAACCAACAACTTTCGCCTAAGAAACCAAACCGCAGAAATTGTTCAAGCAATTTGTGTAAAGCAAGAAACATAAAAATTAACAACAACAAATTTTATTATAAATAAAAAATGAATATTGGCAATAAATCTGTAAAGAAATAAACAGGTTAGGGTAGAAAGCAGAGACTCGGAAGCCGCCCAGATAAGATGTGATGTGATGTGATGGCCAAAACAGGTTAAGAGTTAATGTCCAGTAAAGTCAATAAACAAACATAGATCTTGTATTTACTATCATGCCATGTTTTGGGGCATATTGCGTGAATCTATGACTTCCGACAACTTGTCATGCAAATGAGCTGACTGCCTAATCCTTTACGGCTTGGGAAAGGCGGTTAACAACATTGGCACCAATATCCCAATGTTTCTTTTGACAACACTTGTTGATCTGTTCAAACTTTCTCGGCCAAAAAAAAACAACTCTAGATAAATTGTAGTCCCACTCCCACGTTCGTTTGCACCTCGAACGCACAAAGATCTCCACTGATTGAGCCACAAAAAGAGTGGAGGAGCGGGGGATAGTGAGAACCACAAACATGACCATTAGATATGCCAGATAACGAAAGCAAAACAAAATAAACAAATTTCTTGTAATGAGCCAAGTGTACGCAGGCATTTTGTTTATGTCCAACAATTGCTGGTTTTTCACTCATTTTTTTTTGTTTTCACTTTCACAAGCAGGCAAAAATCTGTGGCCCACATGGAAACTGAAAAACTGAGAAACTGAGACTTGTATTCTGATTGCGAGACCTGCTTTCATTTTCATTCAACAAAAACTGAGACACCAACTGCGGCAACTCAGTTGGCGTTTCAGCAACAACCAACAACTGCAATAAGTTGCCTAACCCAATTTTCATATCTTTTGGCTCGTGGGCTACGCAACTGTCCGCAAAAGACAAAAAAAACAAAAAATGCAGTTTCCAATGCATCGACGCGGCTTAAACGCATTTTTTGCGGTTAACTAAAGCAATGCTAATATCATGAAATTGCACCTGTCCGTGGGTAGCAGCAACAACTCGATAAAAAAAAGACTTTGAAAGGAATGTAAACTTGGGCAAGCCTTCAGTTTGCGATTATACATTTCAGATATCTGCATCAATATTAAATTTATTGCCAAAGTATTGCAACTATTTGTATATGGGAAATGAGATAAATATTTGAAAACAGATTTATTTAACAGCAACTCATTTAACATTCCTCAATAATTTTCCCAGCTCACGTACGAGGCATACAGTGCAGATCCTTTTGGCCAATGTGTACGTATATAATTAAATTAATTAAAATTATTTTATAACAAATTTCATTAAATAACTGTTTTGCTTAATCACTTGCAACACTTGTAAATACAAATTAAAATAGTTGTGGCATCCACACACGCAAACAAATCCCAATTAATACACATAAATGTTAAAGTTAAAACAAATTAATTTTGTTGTCATAGAAAACAATATCTGATGTTTACTTTTAAATTAATGGCATTAGATTATAATTTGCACATAGAACAAATATAACATTGTTTGTATTCAACGCTATTGTTATTAAATATAATCTCTTGAACTTGAAAAGTTACTAATAAAACATAAACAAATATAGCTTTTTGGCATTTTCTGACCACCCAAAAATTGTTGCTTAATAAATCAAAATCCAACTCTTTAATTAATCTTACAGCGAGCTATAAGAGAGAATGCCTGACTAGAATATACCCTATTCTCAGTTTTTGCCATCATGGAAAAAAAATTAAAATGGAAAAGTTACTTCGTTTTCATTCATGTTATTTAATTAGTTCATATACCATTTGTTGTTGTCAAACTAGCCTTATTGTCTTACTATTATTACTATTATACAGGGTATTTAAATAATACGTACAAATGGAATAAAGATCAAATTAAAGGCTCAAAGCAGAAAGCGTAAAAATATTATAAATGATTTACGTGGCAATGCACTTTGTTCGATGGTGATGTCAGTTAAAAGTGTGCGAACATGGCTAAAAATACATAAATAAATAACAATAATAAATTTAATTATAAAGACAGACAGACTTATAGATGTATATTTAGTTATATAAATTCTTAGTATGACTATAGTCATTATAATTATTTTTATTTTTAATGTTGATATCAAGTTTTGGTTCTCACAATGTGTACAACTGCAAACTTCTGGAGGTCACATGTGTGTGTGCGATTGTCGAGTTCCAAAGAATCTCACAGAGTCTCTCATTCTCAAGTCCCTCCCTCATCGACGACTACTTCCATTATTCATTTTCATATTCAACGTGACGCGAAAAGCGGTATTTACGGTTATTTGTAAATGATTATAGTGTGTCTATATAACAGTTTATATGTGTTAAGTAAATAGTCATATATAGAATTATTTGTCGCCTGTTGTGTAACTAAGGCAACGTCAAGGTGTTCAGCCAGTATCTTTAATCTCTTGCATAATATATAAACCCTAGAATGACATGCTATACGTATTATTGAAAATGTTTGTTTTTTTCACATTGAATTTGCATTGTATTATGAAAGTTGCATGTGGAATCAACTTAGAGGCAGATGAACTTTAAATCTGTAAGTGAAAAGTATGTCACATAACTGTAAATGTTTTGATTAGACTTAAGCTGGACTATATTAAAATTAAAATTTTTTAAATTTGCAAAGATTTGAAATAAAGATCTCTCAATGTTTTCCCTCTGTCGAACTTAGCTATTTTAATAAAAGGCTAAAAAGCTTTTCAAGGTAATATCCTATCAGCCTCGATGAAATCTTATGGTATTTCTTGATTGAAGGACTTATAAATAACTTCCCAACAAACTTCTAAACTATTCAATAACAATAAATCAAGAACCTAAACTTTTTCTCCGTTTTTTTTTTGCTTTGCAAATTTGCTATTCAGAATGCAATTTAAAGGTTCTCAGAATTTTAAACACAAAGAGAAATCTTGCAGGTAGAAAAAAAGGAAATAAAAAACTTAGACGAGCAGAAAAGTACAATAAATTATGTCAGAAAGTTAAACTACAATTAGAAGACACACAGAGCGTGATACGAAGTATGGAGAAAAAACCACAAGTGCATATATTTCCAGATTTTAACGACTTTTCACGACGTTTGCAATGAAGACTAATTATTATGACGAGTAAAGACCGTAAAGTGAAGTTTAAGTTTCAGATCATGTGATATGATGAGGGGATTAATTAATGGTTACCGGGTCATCACATAAAATTACGAAATTGCACGTCACGTAAATCTGAAAACTTCTGAAACTTAATTTAATGGCGCACAACGAAATTGGGTTAAGTAGAGAACAATTAAATTATAGAATGAGGGGAATAACTTACATTTCCGCAAGATCCCCGACACAATCGTGAAGTCGTTGCAAAGCCGTTAAAACTGGAAAAGAGGGGAAGAATATTTTGCATAATTTAAATAAATTATCTAAATAAATTCGCTAAAAATAAACATATATGAAAGCAAAGATTTATCTGAGAGAAATTGCGCATTGTGTGCGAATTCAACGGAAGCGCAACAACAGATATGGAACCAGACAAAAGTAATACATATATTATATATATGTATTTATTCAAATTTACAAGCTTTATATAGCTGGGAATTAGACAAACGACGTCGCCGACGGGGCTTTATAAGCACTTTGTAGTTCCCCGCAATTTGAGGCGGAACTCAAGTTCAAGGTGAGCGGAATAAAAAGATTCATTAATACAAATTTAAGACTTGGCAGTCAAGTAACCAGTCAAGCAGTCAGTCACTTAGTTAGTCTCTCGACTTTTCATTAATTTTTCAATTAAATGCAAATTTACAATTTTTTAAGAACACATTGCAAATTGAATTGTGTTCGCCTGGTCGACCTACCGCAGCTGAAGTTGGATTCCCCTACTCCATTCTCTCCAAATACCCTCTTACTCCCTTCGTCTCCCCCATTGCAATCTACGGCTGGCTGGTATTAAATTTCCAACTCATTAAAATTTTGCGCACTGTGTGCGATAACTGGCAGAGTTCACTGTTGCCAGAATGAGCACTCACTATGGAGGTGGTCTCTTTGTATCTCTTTCTTTTTCTTTCTCTGTCTCTCTCTGTCTCTCTCTGTCTCTCTTTACAGTCGCAACTTTACAGAGTGTTTGCATTTGCGCTTTTGGACTGACAAAAAGGGGGAAAAAAAGATGAGCCGGCCTGTCATTCATAAATGAAGTGCATAAAAAAGTTGCTGATTTTTTTATCATAAATACTCTTACACTTAACCTACGCCGTTATATCGACTAAATAGTTATGGTTTATCGGAACTGTTTCTACTCTGAATAACATATAACACAATAAGTTATATTCATTCTCAAGTAAATCACGTCAAACCTACCTAGGCATACTTAAAATATTATAATTACAAAGGATCCCTAAGGCGTTACATATTTCACCGCAAGTCTTTAATACTCTTTGGCAGGGTATACAGTTTGTATGGGAAATTGTTTGAGTGCTGTCTGTGAGCTGACAACTTACTCGTAATGAAGTGCAATATGCTCGTTTGAGTTCAATCGTTCGTACGTTCATTTTATCTTGCGGGTTCAATAAAACCTTTGACTTATCTTAATACATGAATCACTTAAATTTCTGAACAATTGCTTACGAACGGAAATGCATGAACAGTCGCAGCCGGAAGTAAATTTATTTTAATTGAGAAAATGAACAAAAAAACCTTGTATAATCTAATCGTCTCAATTGCTGACGTCATTTAGTTATCATAGTACATATGAGTTGTACTACATATAGTTTCAGCAATAAAATTGGAAAGTAATACATATAATTGGAAGCTTGCGTCAGTCAAAGTCAATCGACAACCCACGCGAAACCACAAAAAAAACATTGAACAATGAACAACAACAACAATAAAAAACCGATGAAAAAAAAACATAGCAAATAAAAAATTGCGCCAAATTAAGCGTCAGGTTGTTCTCTGTCTCTCTCTCTCTATCGTTCTCTTCCTTTCTCTATCGCTCACTTGTAGCTTGTCAAACTCTCGTCACAATTAGAGAAGTGCTTACAAAAGGTCAGCTGAACACAATTGCCAAAGCAAAAGCACTCGAGACAAAAGCAAAGCAAACAAGCGGGAAAGGCTATAGTCGAGATCCCGACCATATGATACCCGTTACTTACTTTAATATATTGAAAAGTACTTTAAAGAAAATACTTGTTTTGATCTGAAAACTTTAATTCGCCATAACTGTCGTTCTACATGTCCGATCTTAATGCGATTCAGTAGGATAATAGATAATGCTAATAGATAACGCTAATAATCACAAAAAACGTACTATCTTGAAAACTGTGGGTGTGGATTAAATTTGAAACAAACTTGATCTGCGTGAGGTATATATAAATCTGTGTGCCAAATTTGGTTACTCTATCTCTTTTAGTCTCTGAGATTTCTTTGTTCAGAATGTTTTTCGCTATTTGCGGGGGCGGAGGGGGGCGTGGCTTGAATTTGAAACAAACTTGATCTGCGTGGGGTATATAAAAGTCTTTTAGTGAAAGTTTGGTATCTCTATCTCTTATGGTCTCTGAGATCCTTTTGTTTATACAGACAGACAGACGGACAGACGGACATGACTATATCGACTCGGCTATTGATGCTGATCAAGAATATATATACTTTATGGGGTCGGAGATGCCTCCTTCACCCTGTTACATACATTCCAACGAACACAATATACCCTTATCAATTTAAGCCTTTCTGGCTTATTGTATGAGATTAATTATGAAAAAACAAAAATTCTGTCTTTTGTTGGTTTATTGTCGATTATGTCACTCCAACAAGCAACAACACTTGCATAAATGCAAGGAGCACAGTTTCAAGAGATGTTCATTCTCCATCTTCAGAACCGTTTCTGCTAGTTGACCAGCAATTTAAACTTAATGTCATATTTTTGTCCCTAGAACCATTTAAGAATTATAAGGCTCAATAATGAAAAAAAGTTTGGATGCCATCGTGTGTTGTTGTTACTTAGTTGAATACTCCCTAAAGTAGCCACCTGTCGTCCTCTGTGGAACAGGTGACATGACTCAACCAACAACACACAACACTCTCATAAAAGCATGAAGCATGACATGGTACAGCTGATTCAAGAGATGCCACTCCCTATCATCAGTACCATTTGAGTTGTCCCGACTAGCGATTCAAGCCCAATGTCATATTTGCGTTGCCAGAACCAGTTGAGAATTTGAAGCGTTCTAATAAGGTTTAACAATACAAAAACTATCGCATACTCTAGGGGGCACCTGTTGATTTAACAACTTAGACACGCAATAACTGCTGTTCTACTTGTCCGATCTTGTTGCGATTCAGTGGGATAATAGATAATAATAACAGATATCGGTTATTACCAAAAAATACGTATTATATGAAAAATTGTGGGTGAGGTGGTTTTTCGCGATTTGCGGGGGCGGAGGGGGTCGTGGCTTAAATTTGAAACAAACTTGATCTGCGTGAGGTATATATAAATCTGTGTGACAAATTTGGTTATTCTATCTCTTATAGTCTCTGAGATCCTTGTGTTTATACAGACGGATGACCAGTTTTTCGCGAATTACGGGCGTGGAAGGAGGCGGGTCCAAAATTTGAAACAAACTTGACCTGCTCCAACGCATTTCTGATCTACGTGTGAAAGTTTGGTTACTCTATCTCTTATGGTCTCTGAGATCTAGGCGCTCACACAGACAGACAGACGGACAGACGGACAGACGGACAGACACACATGGCTATATCGACTCGGCTATTGATGCTGATCAAGAATATATATACTTTATGTGGTCGGAGAAGCCTCCTTCTGCCTGTTACATACATTCCAACGAACACAATATACCCTTATACTTATTTTTTATAAAAATAAGTAACGGGTATAAAAAGGAATAGAAAAAATACTAATAACAAAACGAAGCAATACAAATTTAGAAGCTTGTGGCAAAATTAAACGTTTATATGCCCAATACAAAAGCAAAGTAAAGGGTATACCAAGTTTGCTAATAAAATAACTTGAATTAAATGTATCCGAAATATTAATAAGAAAAAATGTATTACTTTAATTTAATGGATTTAATTTATTTTAATGGAAATTATTTTTGTTCTTTTGAACTTTATAATTTAAAATAAAAAGTATTAATATTTAAAATAAATTCAAACCTCTTTGATATTTTCTTTCATTTATTTAATTTTGATCTCTATATATATTTGGAGTTCATAAAAAACAGCCTTTATAAAAAAAAATATAATGAATAAATAGAGTTTACAGGGTATCGAAAAACAAAACATACTAATTTATTCTTTGATAGAATAGATAATTATAAATATATTTAAACATCTTTACAGGGTACGTTATGGTCTAACAATTAGTTATTTCTTGACCTCTGCTGGTTTTCTTGGCTTTTTCGTTTGGCAACTTGGACAACGGCAAGCCCTTTTTTTGCGAATGGTCTGATGGGAAACAAATGGTTTAAAAAGAGTCTCGTGGTCGACTCAATGGAGATGGAGACAGAGACGGAGACGGCGACAGCAACGTCGACGGGTCGTTTAGCCAGGCTAAAAGCTGTATTAGAACGATGTGCGATGTATGGGGCGTTTACTGTAGTCCATCGATGTCCCTGGGGAAGCGGGCAATTAATTTTTTAATGGCTTAGACGAAATGACTGACTTTGGGTTATTAGAAAAGTTCGTTTTTATGGTGCAGAAAAACTGCTTGAAATTGTCAATTAGCAAAGTGCTGAGGCAGAGCAAAGAAGCAACAGACAAAACCAGAAAGAAAAGAAAACCTAGAAGTGGAAAACAGGAATAACCTTAGCAAAGCAAAGAAGTGGAAAGCCGCTAAGATTTGCCAATTTTTTGGTCTTTTGAAAAGTAGAGTTTTAACTACTGTTTATTTTTATCATGACCAGACTGAGATAGTAGGGATAACATCTTGACCATCTAATTGAGTCTGACTTACATTTTTATGATGTTTAATCTAATTTTTTATGGGTTGGATAAATTTTTATGGCCAAGTCCGTACGCCATTTGCCTAACGAGCTAACAACTCGAAACTCGTTACAAAGATTTGCCCAAAGGGGCCGCATTTGTTTATTTATTTATTTAAAGCTCGCAGCCTGGCAGCAATTTGTTTTGATTCAATGAAATATCAAAAACGTGACCCAAGTGCAGCCCGAAAAATAAATGAAGCCAGGCAATATTTTTTAGATTTTGCCGGTGTCATTTCTGGTGGTAAGGGGTATGTGAGGAGTCGGGCACTTAAGAAATCTTCACTTAAATGTATGCAAATTGCATTTAGGCAAATTGAACGTAAACGTTAAACCAAGCACGTGCGAATGATTGAACTAAGCGACCAGAGGGACAGATAGCTAGATAGATAGATGTCGATAGCTTCTTCTTATCTGGCCATGCTGCCACCGATAACGATAACGATAGACCAACCGGCTGCAGCAATCAACTGATTAGCCACAATTAATGCGGAAGTGCCACAATATGTATGTAACTGATTCATTTGCTAGATTGTCTACACTCTTTGGTTCAACTTAACTCAACATCTCGACTTGGCTTACTCCTGCTAAGCATTAATCGTGTTCAAGTGGCCAGTTAATCCTGTCACTTCCGTTGTCAGGACTTGGAGGACATTGACAGGCGACATTTAACTAGGCATACTGTATCATTTTCATGACTTTTTTATAAGCGCATGTATTGCAGTTTCGTGTGAATGTACTCAAGTGTGCTACAGCACGCGAGGGTTGCTCAAAAAGTTGTGAATGCGCTGGAGAAGATTTCTAAAATAAATCAACAACAAATCTTAAAATTAATAAATTATTAATAAATTACCCACTGGTTCAGTTCTTGCAAACTACAATATTATTATTAATAATTTATCTTCTCATTATATTGAAACCTTAATAGATTAAGACCACTTGTGAAGTTTTTTTTTAAATTATTCACTTGGAAACATTTTATTTGAGCCCACTGTTTTGCCTAATAGTTTTTCCTTTAATGCCAAAACCAGTTTGCGAACATTTCAACTTCCAACTAATGATCTGTAACAATCTTGCACAACTTGAGGCACAATCTTTTGACCTAATGAACAGTTTGATAGACAAACAAACTCTTGATATACTGTTATTTAATTATGATCTAATCAACTGCAAATCTCTCAAAATAATATATTGAAATTATGTCAGATCTGGGATCGCAGAGTTCATTAACTGAGAGAAAACATCAAACAGCCTCCCACATGGTAGTCGTTTACATGCTCATTGGTCTTGGCCATTACATGGCACTCTGGAATGCTTTGGCCAACGCCATAACTCCATTTTTATGCGCCAGCCATAAAACTCAAATTCATCTCTATTTTTTTCTGCAATAGATACACAAAAACAAATCTTCAACGGGGAGTCCGGGTTTGGGTTTTTGGACTGGGTTAGGCCACTTGGTCGCGACCACAGAAGTGACTTAACTCGCTTTAAGCCTTCTCATCTGCGACTTGCGAGTCGCTTGTTGCCTGTTGCCAGTTTTTTTTTCCCCCGTTGCCGCAACCGCATCTATTTCATTTCAAACTCCACTACGAGATGACACTTGACTGAATATTTATGGCCACAAATGGAGCGAAAATAAAATCGCCAAGTCACGGGCGAACGCGGCAAAAAATAGAAAATAAAAAACTAGAAAAAAAGAAAAAAAAATAAATGCGAGCGGACACACATGGCGATGTCTGCGACGATGTCGCTGTCGATGTGGATGTCTGTCGATGGATGCCTTTGTCTGCTTAGTGGCCACATGGAAGACATGCCCTTTTCGGGCGTGCTCTAACTGTGCCCCATCTGTGGCTCTGTGGCTTTGTGGCACACAATGAACCACACAATACCGTTAGCCTGACCGACTCTCTGGCCAAAGCCCAAGCCCAAGCCCAAAAAAATAAAACCAGCTAACTGCCCCTTTGGTTTTTGGTTTCGCTTGAGGTTTTTCTCAGTCTCTTACTCGATTCGTGATCTTTATCTTTATCTTTATCTGTGCACTTGGCTTATGCATGTAGACACATGAAAATATTCTCAAATATTTGCGCTTATTTATGTGGCTTTTGTTTTATCAGTTTTGTTTATTCAATGATTATGCTCAACGCCGCACAAATTATGATCAACGCCTTCGTGCTGACTTCTCAAAAGCAAGCGACCACATTGGTTTGCCTTCAATTCTTTCTTCCGATTTCAGCACTCCGCCCGGACTCAACTCATTCCCGTACTCCGTACTCGGCCTGTCCGGGCAAATATGTAATGAAGCATAAGCAATTATGATAATGTCGTTTCTGTTTACATTCCGCTTCGTTTTCGTTGCCTTTCGCTGAAGCTTATCAGCAGCCGCCATGTTGAGTCGAGTGCGCAGAGCAGCCTCCAAATTGTTGACAAAAATACGAGGAACTTGAAAAAATATACTAAACCAATACCGAATATTTTGTGCTCTATAAAGACTTAAATCTTCTTCACCACATTTCATCATGCTTATAATCTTTCTACCTACTACTTTTAAAAATATAATGATATTTCTTAAAATATAGTTTAGTATTTATTTATTTAGTTTCTTAGAAAATTGTATTAATAAAATAATCAATTTTAAGACGTAAATTATGCGAATCTATAGAATTTTTGTTAGTAATTATTTTTATTTTCTTTTTCGATTATATAAATTTTGTACTATGTTAAATATTTGTAATTCTTTTGGTTAAAACATATTTTTTAAATGTTTCATTTGAATGGGTACATATGTTATTTTAGCAATATAGAATTTATAGGTCTAATTTCATATACTCTTTTGGTAAACTCAATTTACCTTATTCAGCGGCTGTGATAGAGCACAACCCTTTTGACCTCAACTTAATCAGCTAGCTGGGTTTCAAATACATTTTGCTGATTACGAACAAACTCGTAATAAACTCTGAGCCAATGCTCAATCAGTTTGACGGCAAAAGTATTTCTACGGTTAACAAACCAAATTGCAAATTTATGATTTATTCGAATATATCAAATTTATTTCGTTTTGTTTTTTATTTTGAGAATTTTTGTTGGGCCAAGTTTACAGAATGTCACGTAAATCACGCGCTGGTATGGCAAAAATATAAAATGGTATTTTGGCTGTGGCAAAATCCTATCAGGAGGCCACGCCTCCAACAGGTAACTGCAATTTCGGAATTTTTCAACAAGTTTTCGTTGTGGCAGAAGGAAAGTTGACGCCCATTGGCAATTTATGCAAATCAAAGACTCTCAACCTCAACCTCTTCACCTCAAACTTGGCTTTGGCCTGGCACCCAATGGAACCACTTGAGCAGCACTTGAATTAAGCCATCAGCTTGAGGCGAGGTAAATTAAAATTGACAAAAAGTAACCATAGTAAAATGCGTAGCTCTTTCACCAATTTACTGAATCATAATTTAGCCTAGAGGGTTCACTCTATCTCTTTCTGTTAAACTCCGTCTCAGTCTTTTGATAGTTTGCCTCGACAATCGACACTTGAAGACTCATACACTGAAGCGTTTATCTAAAGTTCAACAACTTATGCAAATGTATGTGTAGCTGAGTATGCTTCAATCAGTACCCTGGCTTAAAACCCAATTCACAAACACTCACACACACACACACACACACACACACACTCAATCAGTCATTCAGTCATACTGTCGTTGATGTGCAGGAATGTATGGTTGTTGGGTTCTATTCCTCTTTATGCATTTCTTTCATCATCATATTTTTCATTATAAACCACAATTGTATTTGTATTTCTTTTTTGTGATATCTTGGATCGCGGAGTTCATATGAACATATAATCTTATATACTCATATGCTGTTGTACTTGTTGTTCTTTTGATGATTAATATAGATGTGTGTATGTGTGTGAGCGAAGTGTCCAGTGCATTTTCTAGCTATTAGTCATACATTGTGGTTGTTGTTGTTGTTGTTGTCACTCTTGAAATTGTCAGTTGTTTCAATGTTGTCTCTGCCCCTATAAGCAGCTTACCAACTGACAAAAGTGCAAAGGTTAACTCAATCGAAGTGGAAAAGCCAACAGAAGGCAAAAAAAAGAGTGACCATTATTATCAATTGTCACATGGAATTGGTTTGATTGAGAGCAATCATACTGACATATGGACAGCAGGTAGGTGCAGAAAGAGTTCCACTCAATGGATACTGTTTTTCAATGGAACTTTAACTTTTTTGTTTATTTTCAACTCAAAAGATTATTAACGATTGAAATAAATAGAAAAAATATTCGAAAAATATATCTAACAAAATATACATATATTATTTTGAAGAATTTAAATATCCCAGCAAATATTAAGTAGTTTTTTTTTAGTTTGTATTGAAATGTTTCTCAAAAATATTATTATTTTCTCAATTTCAACAACACATTTTAATCTCAATTCTCATTATAAGCATTTCAACAATTCATATTTATAGCACATTATCCCGAAGTTTTTATTTTTGTAAAACAAAGTAAACAACTTTTTATCACAACCAGGGTCTTTAACGAAATAAACCAACCAGAAGTTTTTCATATTTAATTTAAAATAAATGAACTGATAAACAGAAACTTGAATAACTCATTATTCTTAGCATATATGTATTGGAAATGTGCGCATTAACCCATTAAAGTCTCTCACAATTGCCACTCAACTAACTCATTGAAATCCACTTGTTTAAATACGGTAAATATAAACCGTCTATAAATGAATAGCAGACATGATAAACAAATAGTGAGTGTACTCATTTTGACTTGCCTTACTTAAGTTGAAAACAATTTAATATTCAAAAGTAAATAGTCGAATTTGAGTCTAAGGTAATAATTATAGTTAATTTGAAATGTTCTTTGAATAAATGAATTATACGGAAAGTCTAAATATGTGGTTTACATAATGTAATTTATGTATCTTACAGATTAAATATTTAACTATACAAATTAATCCAGTGAATATTACAAATTTGTATTTACTTTAATTTATATGTGAAGATAGTTTACCATTTCTAATACGTCTTTAATGAGATAAAATTTGATATTATAATTTTATTATTAGTTACCATACTTCCAAGTTTCTCAAATCAAGTTATGCAACTTGTTCGCCCCTTTGTCTGGTTAGAAACTTAAAGCAAGTGTTTAAAGTGCGACTTATAAACAATTATAAAGTGCTTCGCTTGGCAGCCAAGTGCCAACTCTAAGAAGTGCTGAGCCAGTTGCGTTTGAACTTGACCTTTCTCTAGGTATGGCCGCATGGAATGCGCTTAGCCAATGCACAGTGGTATAAAGTGGTTTGGTTTGCAGTGACTGTGAGTGCTTGTCAATGTGGATTTTTACAGTAGCTGCTTAAGCCGTCATCATTCGTCATTATGTAGATACATTGACATGGCCCCCGCCCCAATGTCTTTAACGCTAAGTAGCTGCAACTAAGCCGCTTACCACTAAATGATAAAAAGAGGGACAGAGAGAGAGAGACAGATGGATAGTGACCATAGCCCCGACTGATTTTCAGTGGCATCGCGGTCTTTTGGTCTCGTGCACATTTTCTGACCCAATTTGCTTGCTGCACGTTTTTCGCTGAGCATTCATACGAGTATTTATATCAAATAGTGAATACATACTCGTAAGTATGTGAGTGTGTGTCTTGGACTATGCATGGCCTGGAGTGTGCCTGTTCTTTTGCTGTTAATTGGATTAATAATGACAGAAACAATGGGGCAGAAACTGGTACAAAAATAATGGGGGATTATGTAAGCCAAACGACAGACCGATAGTCAGCAAAATTTGTCTGACTCAAATCCATATATGGGTTCTGTGCTGGGAGCTGTCAAAAGTGTTAACTGACTGGCAGTGTCCAAAATAAGTTGGGCAACAAAAATATATTCAACAACATAAATGGAGAATTTTTGTTTAAGACAACAAACATATTTGCTTTCCATAACTAATGAAAAATGATTGTGTAATGCAAACATCATGTTGCTTTCAGTGAATAATTTATTTACTTTAATTTAGCATTCCTTTTTTGATGCCTTGGCTTTGGTTGATATTAATATTAATATTTGGTTTATAAATCTAGAACCAAAAATGTTGTGAGTATTGTCAAAAATAATATGTCTGTTTATGTATTTAAAAATCGGGAGTAATTCTTTCGTTTATTAATTGTCAGCTATTAGTAATATTTTGCATTACATTTTAAAAAAAACTTTAACATTGGCCATAAAAAAAACTTATAAAATGTGTTACTTCACTTTGTTTAATCAAAGAACTTGCCTAGCACAACTTTTATAGAGTCAGTAATTCGAATCAAGCATTCACTCACTACTCATATTTACTCAAAAGTCTAGACTTTCAGACTCCCCGTTAAGAGTGTGGTAAGTAAGTAGCTGATACTCGTACTTATTGTGACCCATTTACAGCACAATTTTCAATTACCAAATTACTGACCTCATAAATTATTACACATACTCTGTCGAAGAACTGTGTACAATCGTCTTATATCATTTACCATGGTACTACGAAGCACCGCAATAAGCAGAAAATTGCTTTATCAGCGAAGAAACAGTTAACAGAAATACAACTTCTATCAATATGAATGGAACTGGTCGGCACCAAGTTGTATTTGTGTTTGTGTTTCTGTTTACTGTTTACTGTTTGTCTTAGATACGCTATCAAAAGCCCAACACCGTGTCGTGGCCCCAATCTGGGCAATAACCAATACCTGAAATACCAATACTTCCCCAAGAAGATAGGCTAGAACTAACGCACAGAATTTTGATTGAAGAACGACAATATGATTGCCAGATAAACGTAGAATGCCAAAAGATGATTTAATTATTTTATTTATTTGGTATGCCATCATTTGAACAAATGATGAGCTCACTAATAATACCGAAAGATATTTAAATATTCAACTTATTTATGCACAGTTATTTATATCGCCTTCATAAGCAATTTTTTATTTTTATATCAATTTGTTGAGGCAGGTGGTGAAGGGACCAGATAGGGGATTGGGGCTTTGTTATTATTTAAAACCGTTGAACATGAGTCAGTATTTGTGTTATTATATTTGCTTTTAAACGTCTTTGTCATATTCTTTCTTTTCGGCACTCTGCCCGAATTTCTGCATAAAGCGGTAAAAAAAACCTTACGGGTTTCTGATCTTTTCTTTTTATTATTGCTCGCATCACTTGATTTGCAGAATTTTATATAAAATAATACATTGTTGTTTTTGCAGATGGCTTGAGGTAAAAGTTCTCTTAACGGCAGATGTCCTCATAAATTTAATTAAAAAACGTTTAAAATCCTTTTAGAAATTGCTTAAGCATAAGTTTTCCTTTGTTTTTATTTGCCTGGCAACAGAGGTGACTGAGTGTCAACACGTGCCAAATTGTTTGTGTGTCTTGTGTATGTCTGTCTTCCTCTCACAAGTTGCTAAACTTTTGTAGCTACAACAACACAAATACAATAAAATTGCTGCTAAAAGTTTATGCTGCAGGGCAAAACAAGTACAAGTACAGTATCTGCAAGATAAAAAATTGTGTAGATACAAAGATACAAAGTGGAAGTTTTATGCGCATACAGATATTTTATTGGTTGTTTTTGTTGTTGCTTTCAATGTTATTATTGTGATTGTTGCTGTTGCTGTTCCTGTTGTTGCTGTTGTTGTTTGCGTGTTGTTCAACCGCATTAACATAAACAAATAGAGACAAATTCATAATTGGCCAGCGCGTCAACCCTCAAAACCAAGCCAACCTGCAGCTTGCACAAAGGTGGGGAGCATGTTGCCCCACAACACGCAAAACATTTCAATTGCGGCTGTCGGGGGAGTTGTCAGGGAGCGTCACCATGGCGTATGATGAATATATAACGCACGTGCAAAACCAGCACGTTATCATTGCGGTTGTTGTTGTCACTCGCGTTGTCTTTGTTGTTGCCATGTAGGTGCTATTGTACTTCTGTTTATGCTCTTACCTACCAGTGATCTAAGCTTAAAGACTTTGTCAAGAAGTTTGTTCTCCTTATTTCGATTTCCACATAAATGCAAAATACTTGAATATTGCAACAAATAGCAGCACAAAACAAAAATTAGGAAACAAATATTTGTTTATTTTGAATTGCATTTTAATATTTTAATGTAGTATTAATTTGACGACATTCATTTACAATAATATATTTATTTTAATTAGTGTATCTATATATTCGAATATTTTATTCTGCTTCCTTTTTGTGTTGCATATTTTAATCAATTTTATAAGCCGTGGTTGTCAGCGTTGTCAACTTGTACAAATGCCAAATTCTCATACGCACCGTTGACCCAATTTAATAAAGCAAGCCGAAACACCCTTGAAACGTAGACAATCCCACATGCAAAGCACACACAAAAAACTGTCCAAAATAATGCCAGAAAAATAGATAGACAGAGAGGGAGATAAAATGTGTGAAAGAGAGGTAAGAAGCTGTAGAAGATAGCATGTGACAGGGTGGCTTGCAATTGGAATTTGAGGCGCGGTTTTGTCCTTTGCATTGTTATGCATCTGCAAGAATTGGGTCAGCCTAGCAGGCAGCAATAAATATATATATATATATAGAACAATGAATATATATATATATATATTCTTTTATGTGCCTTATTTATAACATTATGCGAGGCCAGTCGCAAGCAGTTAGTTTCATATTTTAATTTAAGTTGCGCCTCGGGACTTTGCGTTGGCTCATTAAAAGATAAAACGCGCCTTTCTCTCATCATTTTGGACCGCTTTTCTAGCCACTTTTGCTAATTATGAGCATAAATGCAACTGCTGCATCCCTTTTAAGGCATTTGCAAGTGTTGCAAGGATTATTTTGATTTAGCACACAAACTGGTTAAAACAAAATTGCCTCCAGCTGCTGTCGAAAATGTAGCTGGCCAAGTGGCAAATGCATTGTTTAGATTGTCTCTTTATTTTCATAATTTATTTTCCTTAAATGCAAGCTCTTGCCTCAACAACTTCAATTTCTAAACCATTAACTTGAGTCAATATAAATGAAGTAAAGATAGCTCAATTTTTACGGTTCATCATCATGACGATATCTTCATCGTGGCTATATTCCAGCCATTAATGGACATTTGTTTGGCCAACACCTGAGACTGCGACTGACGCCACTTGGCCATATATTTGTTGTGCTTGGAACAATCAATCTCATTGACAACTTAAGCAGCAGCATCCCAACACCCAATGTTGATACTCTTGTCTGTCTGCGTTACTTTGAGAGCTTCATCGTCTGCTCTTGTCATATGCATAACATTTCATTTTACTATATTGTAAGTTTTCCCGGCCTTTCCCTGTGCTATGTAAATTTTGATAAATGATCCAAACACATTTTTCAACCAAATGCGACGACTGATGAGTGTTTTTTGTGTTGAACAACTTAAGCTCGACTTGAACGGATGGCTTTATATGGGAAAGTTGTTTTTCTTCCGTCGTAATCAGAAATGAAGCCTAATCATAGAGTGAACACTGTCCAGCAAAAGGTTAAAAGTTTACTTAAGTTAAAAGAGTTTGTTTGACAAAACTTTGCAGTTGTTAAACTCTAGGCTGAGAGCCATTTAATAAGCGCTGTCATTGTTATGTTTGTTTTGCTTTTGCTTTTCCATTTTAATTTTTATTTTCTTATTTTCATTTTGAGAAGGGTGACAAAACTTGTGACACTTGCGCAAACAATAAAATTCATTTAATTTATTTATACACTTGCCAAGCAATTATTTTCCATTTGACTTAGCGAACTGAGTCGTAGTACCTCAGTTTTTGCTTGATTGGAAATAACAACTGTGAAACAACATTGAGAAAACACAAACAATATTTTCATATTCAATTTTTGTTCGATTATTATATCCAATTTGTCATCGATAGGAAAGGCAAAGCGTTGCGATGCAAACCGATGCTGAAATTTGATTCTCAAAGTCGGCACTTCAAGTTGATTTTGCTTATTTGCTCAAAGCAGCAGCTTTGATATATCACATGACTCGGAAACTTTCAAAGGAACCTCATCAAAATCATTGAACAACAGCTGAGCCAGCAGTAGGCCATAATAAAGAATAATAATCTGAATGCTGTAAAGAAAATAAGTCGACAATCGCATACTCTACACCAAATAGCTAAAAAGAATATTAGGTTAATATTATTTTTTTAAATTAATTGAAAATTTTTTAAATAACAAATATTTGATAATTTTGGCATACCTTATACCATTTTTTTCACTTATTTAATGCATTGTCTCTTACTCTTTTATGCTCTGCAACTTTTTATCAAATCTCAGCAGAAAGGCAAATTCACAATATGAAAATCAATTTTTTTTCTAAGGCTCGCTACTTGTTTTAACACTTCAGCGAGCATTGAAGGAGTCTAGGCCTACAGATTGTATTTGAAACTAATTTAAATAAAAACCAATCTGGCTGAAAATGTCAGACATAATTCGAGTCTACGGCTTGGCATCTTATCGCTTTATGTGTTGTGACGGGTCGGGAAAACTTTGTCGTTCTTGTATGTTGTCTGTTGTCTGTTGTCGTTGTCTCTTGTCACTGTGTTCTCGTACCGTGACTGTAACTGCAACTCAAATCAAATTGCCAAACGAACTTTCCACTCGGCACACAACAATTTTTATTTTTATGGCCCGCCCCGAAAAAGTTGCCTTTAAGATGAAAACCAAAAACCCGACACGTTTCACTTTCGCTTGAACTTGAAACGGCGAAAAGAACTTGAGAACATGGCCGCGCATGCTGATGATTATCCAAGGACCAAGGACCAAACTCAGAGCATGCTTAAGCCTATGAACAGTGAGCAAGCCCAACAGTTTGCAGTCTTCCTAGAAAAACAAAGCACAACAGACATAAAAATGCTTAGAGGAAACTGCGATGCCGATAAGCGGGCCAAAACAATGAAAACCGAAAGTGGGCAGCAAATGTTGTTGCCTGCCTGCTTTTAGGCGTTGTGTCCGTGAATTTCACTCTAAGAAATAGGTCGACGAGTTAGTTATGACCATGGCCAAAAGAATTGGAGCAAAACATTGCCAGGCCCATAAAAGATTACAATAAAAACAGAGACCGCAGAAATTCAAATAAAAAGTCCACTAGCAATGGAATTTATATTGGCTATTTTGACCATCTTGTTGCCACATTTTTACCAGCTGTCTCACTGGACAGACAAATTGTATATTCATTTTGTGGCTCACTCGCATTTGTGTCTAACTTGAATGGAAATTAATTAGCTGACTAAAAGTGAGACGAACGGAAGTATTTGAAATGAATGCCAAATGTAACTGAGGGAATTGCCAACATTTACGATATGTTCTGTAATGAAACTGATAACAATGCTGTCGATATTTAAGGTAAATAGATTGGGGCCAATTCAAGCAATCTGTTCTTCTATTGATTGCGGGCAATTCAATCAGGCAATAGAGGGTCATTCGTTCACTTTTAAAGGTGGTAATTCTTGAAGGACAACAATCGTTAAGCTAAGATGATTTAAATTAAATTTCAAATGCGTTTTATTTAATAAAATTTGTTTAACTTTTGAGGGGAACGAAAGCGACTTTCAAATTACGAAAAATTACCATAGAATAAATCTCAAATGTTTATTTAAATAAGAAAAATTATATTAGTAGATACGATGTTTACTACAGCAACTGATTTATTTAATCTACATTATTTTTCATCTTAATCCTACTTTTAGACCCTATCAATCCCAGTCAGCTCTTAAGTTTATTCTTCAGTGCATTGAACCCAAAGTAACTTCATTTGCATATAAGTGCATGCCAAGCCCAGGTCGCAATAAAAACTGATATCAAAGTGATACTAAGTCGAAACTACACTCAATTGATAAGCACCACACCCAACTTTTAGATTGTACCCCTAACCATTTTCAGTCTGTGAGGATGTTGGTGAACCACTTGGCCTTTTTATGTGCTGATAAAAAGACTTTGAAGCAATCAAAAACCGCAACATGTTAACTGTTAATGCCCCAGACACCTATTTGAGCCGTTTTTTTTTTTTTTTTGCCATATGTGGCAACGGTTGGGGCAGATACCGACAACGAACTCGACCCGGCGACCGTAAATGTACCAAATATAAATTATATTAAAAAGGAACAAAAAATATATAAATAAAAGGGATCCCAAGTTCCGGATCTCAATAATTCAAAACAATTTCATTTTATAGCTAAAGCTGGCACAGGATTCGGGAAAAGCGGCACAAAGCACAGTTTAAGCTTACAAACATTTTGACCCGGGCTTACGTTACAACTGGACCCGGCGTAACCCTTTTTAACTGCTCGCGTATATAAAACATTTTGTAGGGCTAGCGGAGTCTATAAGGTAGGCGTGAAAGCCAACACATAAAACCAGCACTGGCATGTCATGAGAGGCTGGGTGAGAGGTGGAGGGGGTGGACAGGGGTGTTGGCGGGATTTAACTTACCGTTTTGCGGATGTGCGCAAATATTTGGCGTTGAGGCTGCTGATGATGAAGAAGATGAACGGGTTCGTAATCCTTTTAGCGTCTGATAATGAAAATCCTGCCAGTTACACGGCAACCCACACACACGCACACACACACATGCACAGACACACACAGAGAGCCTTATGTCTATTAATGATGTCTATTCGGTGGGGAGGGAGGTTTTTAATTATCTTCAGAGAGAAAGACGAATGTGAATGGTAATAAATTAAAAAAAAAAATATCTTTAGCAAAGTTATGCAAGATTTAATGCAAAAATTTACCACGTAATTAAAGCAATCAAACCGGCTTAATTACCGACAATTGCAACTTAGTTATCAATTTAATTTTTGCTTGAGACTCTTTCAATTTGAATTGTTGTACGTAATTTTGATTCAATCAAAAGTCACACAAATTCAATTTACACTCACACTTTGGCATTTAATTAGTCACTGTTGTTGTTGTTTTTTTGTTGTGGTATTCCACACCGAGAACGCGTTAGATCAAACACCGGAGAGTTAGCGAAAGAACAACGTCAAAATATGATCGAACTTTTGTTGGTTTTATCAAACACGGCAGCGATAAGAAAGCAGCCGCAACGAAACGCACAGCGCAAGATTCCAAAACAGAATGAAACCAGAGTTATTTTTTATATTTTCAAATTCATTTGTCGTCTCTGCTCTCCAACAAGTCTGTCGAACCAACAGCAGTAGTTGTTGTGCTTGTTGCTGCACGCAACATTGAATCGAACACAAATGTTGCAAGTCGAACAAAATCATCGAACATGCGCGTGTTTGAGTGCAAGTTGCGAGCATGGGCGCCGTTTTTCAGGGATTTTAAAAGAAAGGATTGAAAAGGGGCTGTAAAATGAATTTGTTAAATGTTTTTGAATGTTTTTTGAAATCGGATTTATAAAAATATATTAAATTAATAAGTTTTTAAAACAAAACAAACGTTAAATAGGTACATTTATTAAATATAGGCGATAACTCCGGTTGTATTTAAGACGTTTTATTTTTACTCACTTTTGTTTTGAGTTAAACTTGCGCTTTGTTTACAGTTTTTAGTCTAGAACTTAAGTGAAGTGTGAAGTCTTACAGGCAAACTTTGAAAAGTTAAAATAAACTGTTATTGCAGCTTTTGATAATAGAAATCAACAAAATAATGATTGCTGCTGAAAGAAAATTTAATCCATTGTTAAAATAAAAATCAGCCTTCGTAAATTGAGTTTCAGTAATAAACCGATTAAACTCATAGACTAAAAATAAATAGTTAGACAAAAGTGGGTGTAACAATATTATCTTTTTGTCCTGGTTAAAGGAATATTGAAGTATTCTTTTTTTAAGTAACCTTTTAGAGTTCAGAAAGAATTAGTATAATCTAGAACACTTTTATGTTATTTTAAAGATTACCTGTTCATCTGTTTCTGAACTGGCGCCAGTTGCAAAAATCCATTGAACTATTTATGGATGGACTCAAATGGACTGTCCATAAACCCATTTAAGAACTGAAAATCATATTCATTAATGAAACATGCCATAAAAGGGAAGCCCACAAATTGGCCCATTCGCTGGTAGCACAAATTCATTTAAATGAGCCTCAATGAACCACAACAACAACAACAACAACAGCAACAAAAGGTAGAGAGAGACAATGTCGGGACTGTTGCATAGACAGAGATAAGAAGTGAAATATTGCAAGGGTATTGAAAATCAGATTTCATTTAATTTTCATGTAATTAAAACCAAACAGAACGAAGGACCTCTAGGTGCAATGGAACCAAACAACCGGTGAATTTCAGCCGAAAAGTACAAGTAAAGCAACAACAACCACGCGTTGGTTGTCAAGGCAACATTGGGCCCAAGCAATTGACAAGTTTCAGGTACCAAAACAAAAATGAAACCATACGGAAAACAGCAACGAAAGAAAAAGGACACAAGACAGGACGCACCTGTAAGAAACGGGAAATTTTTCACGGAGCCGCAGCAAGTGAAATCTGGGATTCAACGGAAACCAGCGCGCGGAAGTCCGCAAAAACAGGAATTCGCTGAAAAATCATTAAACAAAGGGCGCCGTGCCACGCCCCTCATCTCTTAGTACAAGCAAATCACCACTTGAAGGACCATGAATTACTACGATGAGGAGATCACAATCAGTGGCCCGGACAGCAAGCATCTCAGCAGTGTGCAAATGGACAGACCATCGAGATCCGGTGGTGCAGGCAGAGACAGTGGAGGACAGACTGGCGGGCAGAGGGGGATGAGGCAGCGAAATTTGGTAAGTGGCTAGAAAGAGAGGAACTAAAACAGTGGAAGTGAGATATGAAGCTAGAGATGAAGAGAGCAACGTTCTCAATTCCTCCTTTTATTATTTATCTTAAACTCATTTCCCATATATTCTCTGAATCTTTTTTGGTTCGTGTCTTTCTGTTCAATCCTTCTCTAATCCATCTTCTTTGATTCTCTGTTCCAAAACTTAATGTTCTCTACTTTTAATACCACCTAATTCTCCTCGCCTTAATGCTCTTTTTCTATTTTCTCATCTCTTCCCTTTCGATACCAAAACTGTCTAATTTTCCGCTTCCCTTTTCCACAGCAACTACAGGGCAACTCCGCTGATGATGATGGCTTGCTGCAGGACATTATCGATCACGATGACGAGGCCGATGACAGCGATGACGATGATGATGACAGTGAGTTGCAGATGCCTGGTGCTGGCATGGCTCACGTTTCACGTCCTCAAACTCGTCCAGGAAGCACACGTAGTGTGAAGCAAGCGCAGATTGCGGATGATCAGCTGAGTTTTGGCAGTTCGGATGAAGCAGCTGGCGGGGAGCAGGCGACAAGAGCAAAGATGACACATCAAAAGCTGCCGCTGCCGTCGCAACAGAGACGCAGTGCTGGGCCGGCACAGGAGATGGCCACCTTCAATCTGACGCCTGACAAGTGGGAACAGTTGCCACTGCAGCCGGACTTAAAGGAGATCTTTCCCTATATACTAAAGTATACGCCGCAAACGATTGAAACGCCATATCACCTACAACCCTTCATACCGGAATTTGTGCCCGCCGTGGGCGATGTGGATGCCATGCTGAAGGTGCAGGCTCCGGCGTTGTTGCAACCACAACGACAGCGGGAACTCGATGAGCATCTGCAGCGACTGGGATTGATGTTGTTGGACGAGCCATCAGGTGCACAAAGTGAACCGAGTTTGTTGAACATGAAGTTGCGCTCGGTACTGAGCGGAAGTCGAGGACGGAATCCCAGAAACGGCTCCTACTCGGCGACTCTTGTGCCGACAGCGCGGTCTGCTAAGGACATCGAAAGGTGGATTGGCGAGGTGGAGCAGGTGCATATGACGCAATCCATGTACGATGCCCCGCCGCGAAATGATATCGATGCCCTGCTCGAGGATTGGCCACGTTCATTCGCAAATACAACGACCAAGGATGCCCTCGATGAGGCCTATCGCTCCTGTCTGCAACAGCAAATCTCTCTCTCCGATTATGTGCGCGTGCTTTGTGAACGCTTCAATGTGGAGGGACCGCTGGAAACCCAATCGGATTACATACATAACGTGCAAACGCTGTTCGCTCTCTACCTGGCCGCCAGTCAGGCCTGGAAGTAGGATGACCACCAGGAGGATGGTGTTGTGGAGAGAGAGAGAGAGAGAGAAGCTTGCACTAATAACGCTAATGGCTTCGATTAAGTGACAGCCAGACGCCGTTTGTTTGCCTTTGTGCCGTAGTGGATGCCCCTTTTGGCCTGGCCATTAAATCGCTTGGAAAACCGTTAGTCTCCATAACTTGCACGTTTGATTTGGGCGGGGTAGAAGGAGGGGGGAGGAGGGTCTGGTCTGCTGCCTTCTGTAGTGCGAGGATTCATTTTCGAAGGAAAACTCGGTGACGTTGGGCGACAACTTGTGAAATGGCCGCTTTGTCCGACGCATCCAGAAAGCTTCAAGCGACAAAAACGAAATTTGGTTCGTCATTTTTTTACGCAAATATTTCAAACTACAAAACGGGTATATTTAAAAAGAAGCTCTCTAATAATTAGGAGCCACTTTTGTAAATTACACGCCCATTTTGCTCATCGAATTCGGCTCAGACTCGGAAAAACATTTGAAGAAAATAAAATAAAGGGGACCAACAAATTAGATATGACCAAAGAAAAGATTTTCAAGAGGAAAAACTCAAAAATTTGGAGATAACTTAAACTTTTCTTTCATCCAAATTAAAAAAAAAGAAGTATGAACTAAATTAAGAGCAGAAAGGACATGTTATTTGTCTAAAGGGTATGCACTAGTGGGCACCCCGTTAACCATCTTTTGCACTGGGTTTTTTATTGTCTTGCGTCATATTCGAGTGCCCAAAAGGCACAAAATTCAGTCTGCGGATGTTGCATTCAAAATGCAATGAAAAAGCTGCTGAAAAGTTGACTGAAAATGCAACAGGCGTGGCAAAAAGAAGAACAAGAACAGAAAAACGGCTGAAAAAATCTTCAAAAAGAGGAAGTCAACGAAAACGCAATTCAAAATACCATAGCATACTTATTTGGAGCGCACACCACACCAACCCCCCCCCCCCCCCCCACTCCCCCTCATCACATGCGAGAAAGAGACAACAACTGTTAAAACTGAACCAAAACCGCCGATAACAACAACAAAAGCCTAATTTTTTAGAGCCGCTTAAGAAAAAATCATAAATAATAAATTTTTACATTTTAACGTGTTATAAAATTGAATTCTAAAAAAAAAATATATCCAAAAATTAAGAAAATTCTAAAAAAAAATTATGCAAAAATTTCAAATTCCAGAAAATAAAACAGAAAGCCGAAAATAAAAGTACAAAAATTTAAAGTACTTAAAATCGGAATTGTACTCAATATTTTGAGTACAATGCTGCGCCATCTTTTGTCTGTCTTTTGGGCGACATAAATACGCCACCTATGGTTTTATTTAACATTTTCGGAATTGTACTCATTAGTTTGAGTACAACAAATCAAACCAGATCGGAAACTTTTACCGGATGGGCAACCCGCGTTGTTCGTTGGTTCGCGTTGTCGCTGTTTGACAACAAGTTTTAAATTTTAAGCGTTGAAAATGCCGCGTTCCAATGCGGCTGGAGATGCGGAAAGCACTTGTAGCTACTGTCAGAATGCCATTGAGGATGACAACTATCTGGAGTGCCAGAACTGTGAGCACAATGTGCACATCAAGTGTTTGCCACACGCGAGCACTCCAGGCGATTTGCTTGGTGATGTTTTCTTTGATTTCACGTGCATTAAATGTGTGCGCGAGGAACAAACGGCGGGTAAAGAGACTCCCAAGGAGCGTTTTGTAAGGCAGCGAATTCCTTGGCTGCTGGTGCTGACACTGACCATATACAATCTATCGATCAAGTCCAAGGGCTTAAGTCATCATGGCTATTTTCACTGGCGGACGCACATCATCAGTTTTGTGGACAAAAACTGGAATTACATATTCGAGCCACGTGTGTGAGTGTGGGGAAAGGTGACCACCATAAATGGAAAGTAATTATAGTAATTTTCGCTTCATAGACGCCGTCGGAAGCAATGGACTGGTTCCGTTTCAGGCGCACTGTCGCACAACAGCCCGGAGTACTTTCAATCCGGCGTAAATGTTTGCCTCGAGCATGGCTGGTGGAAGCTGGCCAGGTCAAATCTAACGCCACGCAGCGTTCGCAAGGAATGTAAGTCATTTAAATAACTCTAATGCATTTAATAACTATATAATGTGGATTACAGATGAACAGCGCACGTTGGAGCGTCAACAACTGCGCACAGATCGAACACACAAATTGCCTACGCTGGATGAGAATAGCTGTGGCAGTGATCTGTCTGTCACGGATCATCAGAGCGATGTCCAGGTATCGACTTCAGCTCCAGATGAAACCCCAGAACGACTTCAAACCAACAGCGAAGGCTGTGCGCGTGCCATGTGAGCGTAATATTGTCCTGTACTTAATTTTTATGATACTAATCCACATATCTACACTACAGTCCGTACATGGGTCGTCTGCCCAAATCATATGGCACAGCAGTGGAAGTGAAAGAGGAGCAACAGCCACCACAGGAGGAACAGACGGAGGAGGTCTCTCAGTTGCAGCCACTGAGCAGTGTTCAGGCTAGTCTCATGGATTTTCTGGCCGAGAGTCTGTGCGGCGATGACATGAGCTTGTTTATGCAGCCGCCTTTAATTGGTTCAACGGGCAAAGGAGATTTCTTCATGTCCGAAGCGTTGCTGGAGGCGCCGGGCAACAACACAAGTCTATTTGAGCTGGAACCCAACTTTGGCTTGCCACAAGTTGAAAGTGAAGCCCCAGAAATCAAAACCATAGGAAAAGAAGCTACCATGACAATGCAACCAATAGAAAAGGAGGAGGATGAGAAGGAGAAATCACTAGAGAGCAGCGAAAGCGAAGAGGAAACAATGGAGACAGAGCAACAGACTGAGGAGAACGATAATTATCAGCCACGTATAGTGCAGGTGACCAATTATCAGGCACAGGAGCAACAGGCGCCACAAATCAAAAAGGAACAGGAGCAGGCAATCGAAGACAAGGAAGACATGGAAACAGAACCACTTGAAAGCAGCATAATCAACTTGGAGCGCTGCAAACCAAGCGGCTTCACAAGACAGCTACGTCGCAATTGGCCCTGGTTGCAGGAAGCCGATCAAGAGGTCGAGCCTGTGGAGGCGTCACAGGGTCTCCAGCTGATAAGCGTCTATGAGGAGCAGCAGTTGCATCAGCAACTGCACAAGATCTTCAAGCAGCAACCACAAACCGATATACCCGCCTATGTGCGGCGTCTCTATCGCAAGCTCTGTCTGCGCAAATGGAAACGAGAACACAATCGACCCATCTTCAATTTGGACGAGCACATTGATCCCGTTGCTCGGTCACGTTTACAATTGGCGAGGCAACAGCAGGCACAGATACTGGATCGATATCAGCTGCTGGAACTGGGCAATCCAGATGTGCGCAGCTCCTTCTATGCTCGTATTGTGGGCAAATCGGATTACGAACTCTTTGATTCGCCGTATACGAAACGTGTGCTCCATCCGTTCATCTATCGCAGTCAGAAGATGGCTCCACCTTGGCTACGCATGATGTGTGAGCTACAGCATCGCGTGAATAAATCCTATCCCAGCAGATCCACAATTGACTTTTGCTATGTGCGACCACAACACATACCGGCTGTCAATGCGCTGCTCCAAAGCGTTTTCTGGCCAGGCATTGATGGTGAGTGGACAACTCTCTCTCTCTCTCTCTCCAGATATGCTAATCTTTCTCCATGCTTGCAGTCAGTGAATGCCTCACATATCCGGATTACAGTGTCGTGGCGCTCTACAAGAAACTTGTGGTTGGTTGTGGCTTCCTGGTGCCGGATGTGGGCTACAATGAGGCGTACATTTCCTTTATGGCCGTGCGTCACAATTGGCAACGCAGTGGCATTGCTAGCTTCATGCTTTATCATCTCATACAGACCTGCATGTCCAAGGATATTACGTTGCATGTCTCGGCCAGCAACTCGGCTGTGATGTTGTACCAGAAATTTGGCTTCAAGATCGAGGAAGTCATCCTGGACTTTTATGACAAATATTTACCTATCGACTCCAAGCAAAGTCGAAATGCATTCTTCCTGCGTTTAATGCGCTGATGAAGATACCTTCAGTTCACAGCCAAAATGAGTTGCTAAATTAATATTAAATTTAGTTTTAAAAATTAATAATCATACTATGTAACAAAATTGACAGTTTTCTTTTGCCAAATTCACCTTATCTGATGGATTTGACTAAAGTTATCATCTTACTGTTACATAGGTTAATTGTTAAAAATAAATGTAGTTTATTTTCTTATATATTTTGTAATGTTTTTATTATTTAAACCGAGACGTTTTCAGTCGAATTATCTTAAGCAAATATTTTTTCCTCGCGTCGCTTTTTGGTGACCACCGTGCCGGGTTTGTGCTGCGCCTCCGGATGATTCGTGAGCTCTGGCGGACAGACAGAAACCGGACTGGCGGTGACACACTGCTTCAAGTCGTAGAAGAGACCGCTGTCGTCCTTGGTGACAAAGGATATGGCCACACCAGTCTTGCCCGCACGTCCCGTACGTCCAATACGATGTGTATAATCCTCAATGGACTTGGCCATGTCGTAGTTGATAACGAGGGAGACATCCTTGATGTCAATACCACGACCAGCCACATCGGTGGCAACCAATATATCCTTAGCACCCGATTTGAGTGCTGCCAATGCATATTCACGCTGCTCCTGTCCCTTGCCGCCGTGCAATGTGCAGGAATTGTAGCCGAGCTTCTCCAATCCCTTGGCCAGGACATCGGCGCCCTTCTTCTGGTTCACGAAGATGATGACTGGCGGCTCTATGCCCGCCGAGAGGATCTGCATGAGCTTCTTGCGCTTGTCGTTCTCGCCCATCATGTAAACTATCTGGTTGGTGCGCTCCGTCGGTTTGCCCACGGATCCGATATACACGGTGGCAGGACGACGCAAATAGGAGCGTGCCAAGCGCTCCACAGCCGGCGGCATAGTTGCCGTAAACATCACCGTTTGCCTGTACTTTTTCTTTGAGTAGAAGTTCTCCATAAGCTTCTTCTCATCCTCGGCTTCCTCCGTGTCGGGTTTCAGATTGGTAACGGGCATATACTCGAGAATCTTTTGCACATCCGGTTCGAAACCCATGTCAATCATACGATCTGCCTCGTCCAAGACAATGTATGTGCACTGATTTAGCACCAGGTAGCGATTCTCCAGCACATCTATGAGACGACCCGGCGTCGCAATGACAATCTCACATCCCAGGCGTAAACGGAAGCCCTGCTCCTCCCTGGACAAGCCTCCGACGACGACAACAGTGCGAATGCCCAGCGGTTGACCAAATTTGATGGTTTCCTCTTCGATCTGTTGTGCCAACTCGCGAGTGGGCGCCATTATAATGGCATATGGACCCTGATCCACGTCCTCCAGGCGCTCAATCTTCGGCAGCGACTGAATCCACGACAGCAGCGGAATGAGAAAGGCGAGAGTTTTACCCGATCCAGTTTCGGCCACGCCAATAATGTCACGATTCTGCAGACCAATGGGAATAGCTTGACGCTGAATGGGAGTCGGTTCCTTGTAGCCCACGCCGTCGATGATGTCGGTGATTTCTTGTGGAAAGCCAGACTCGCTCCAGCTACGAATGGGATTGGGGATTTTGCCGCCCTTGATGGTGATATTGTAATCTTCGCGAAAGATGCGCCAATCACGTTCGGTCATCTCGTCGTTATCCTTTTCGGACCAGTGGCGATCGTCCCACTTTTGTTTGTCCTCCTTGCGCTTCATCTTCTTGAGTCGCACCTTTTCCTGCTCCTTTTCCGCTTCGGTGCGACGCTTTTCCAGCAAATCTCCATAGAACTTACTCTGAGTGCGCTTCTGTTCCTTGATGTCTATGCCAGCGACGTTGCCGCGTCCAAAGAACTGCACATGATGACGCTCCTTGTAGAGATTATTGTAATCTATGGAGGTATCCTCGCCAGCATCCCAATCAAACACAAATTTGCGATCGTTGAGGCGACGCACACGTCGCTTCTTCTTCACAATGCCCAGATAACGTTCGCGTATGGCTTCCAGCTCCTTCTCCTTGTCCTTGTGCGTCAAATCCTCGACGCGCTTGCTGTCTCTGTCACGATCACGTTCTCCTCCGCCGCCGCCGCCGCCTCCTCCGCCTCCACCACGCTCTCCTCGTTCTCCGCCGCGCTCGCGACGCTCTGACTTTGTGGGCGCTGGAGGCGGCATGGAAATGGGCGGAGGTGCAGACGCTGTGGCAATGCCTCCAATTGACTTGTTGTTACCTGATTGCATTTGCTCCCTGGCCGCATCTTGTGCGGCACGCATACGCTCCACTTCCTCCTGCCGCCGCTTGATTGCCTCGGCGGCACGCTGCTCCTTTGTGAGGAAGACGGGTTTGCTGCGCGCCTGCTCCTCGCGCTTCTTCTTGTCCAGCAGCTCCTCCAGCGACAGCGGCTCCTTCTTTAGCTTCACATCAGTTTTCTCGTCTTGCTGCTCATCTTCTGGCTTAGCCGTGCTTGCAGTTTCGCTCTTCGTTGACGAAGCATCCAACTTGGGCTTCTTTTCCGGCTCGCCGTTGCGTGCTCCACGTTCTCGGGAACGTTCACGTACAGGACGTTGACGCTCCGGCGAACGACCAACGCGTCTGGCCCGATCCTCCCTGTGGAGTGACTTATTTATATCATGTCCTCTCATTCCATGGATTTGTTTACTTACCTGGAGCGTGAGCGGCGTTGGCGTCTGTCCTTCTCTCCCCTATCGAATTGCCTGTCGCGTTGCTCTCGCTCTCTCTCCCTCAGACGATCTCTGTCCCGGTTACGCTCTCGTTCGCGCTCTCGATCTCTATCGACTGCGCCGACGGGACGCTCTTCCCTATAGCGTTCCCGAGAACGCGAGCGTCGCTTTTTATCATTTACCATTTCTCAGTTTTTATTGGAAAATGTTATTTTGCAGCTACAAAACGTTTGTCGAAAACAAAACAGCTGTACAGAAATTAGAGATGAGCAGTAGCGGCGTGAATTGTGTGCAGTCTCAGTGACTGTTTAGCAAAGCAGTGACTGGCATAATATAGTGCAATTGATAATCCATATTTTAAATATTATTTTGAAACTTATTATAAGAAAATAAATATAAAATTAAGCATATTCTAAAGAATTCCATCTAAATACATGAGTATTAAAATACTAAAAAAAACTTGAACAAGTAACCAAATTTCTCAGTTTACCTTGCCAGATCGCAGAATTTTACATGGTGGCAGCCTTTCGGTCGGAAGGCAACATTTTGGTCAGGTGGCAATGCTTCGTCTATTAAGCCCCCCGGCCCTTTGGGGCTTTTGTGGGACTCAGTTTTACGCGATTTCTCTGACACACAACAAGTACAATTTATCAAAGAGAACTAGCGCTAGCGTCAAATGACGCGTTGAAGCAGAAATTAGGAAATAGAGAAAAAAAAACATCAACGCAAACAAAAGAATCAAAGCGCTGTAAAGCGTCCCAAATAACGTACAAAAGCAATTTCTGTGATTTGTAGTAATTGTGGGCGTCTGTCTTTTTGTATTATTACTGTGTGTGTGTTTTGATTGTTAGCAGCTGGCAGCTTAGCAGCTGCGATGAGCATCAGCACCGACCAGGAGACGGCGCCGATAGCGACGCCGCGTAACGGCAGCGCAGCGAATGTGTTTCGCAGTTTTGGCTCCCTTTTTGGAGCTGGAGGAGGAGCGGACAATGGACGTCCCTTAACGCCGCAGTCTAGCGATGGATATGTGGAGTTTGGCATGCAGGATCCGGAACGCAATGGACGCACCTTGGGCACCTTTGCTGGCGTCTTCAGTCCCGTTGCTCTGTCCATGTTCAGTGCCTTGGTTTTCATTCGTGTTGGTGAGTGACGTCACTTTGTTGTTGGACACTTGTTTGTTGCTCATCCATCCGATTCTCATGCTCTTTCTCTTTCCGGCCAACAGGTTATATTGTTGGCAATGCGGGCTTATATATAACGCTGCTGCAGTTCCTCATCGCTTATGCAATTCTGCTATTTACGGTCGCCTCCGTTTGCGCCATTTCCACTAACGGCGCTGTGGAGGGCGGAGGTGTCTACTGTGAGTAATCATCAAAAGAAGAAGACTCTTTAACGTATACTAATTATCATTTTATTGTGTATTTTAGTTATGATTAGTCGCACTCTGGGCTTGGAATTTGGTGGCTCCATTGGCACACTCTTCTTCTTTGCGAATGTTGTGGGCTGTGCCATGGCCATATCCGGTTGCACTGAGGGCATCCTCAATAACTTTGGAGAGAATGGATATTTCGTAAAAGGCAGCAACTTATCGCTGCCCGATGGCGACTGGTATCGTTTCCTATACAGCAGCCTCATCAATACGAGCATGTTGTTGGTCTGCCTGGTGGGAGCCGCCCTCTTTGCCAAGACATCAGTGCTTATTTTGGGAACTGTGACCGTTTGCCTATTCGCAACCTATATCAGTTTTCTAGCCGTTGGCGCTACCAATGACACAGTAAGCATATCCCCCTATGCGTCAGAGCCTCCAACTTTTGTTATCAATCATCAGCCTAAATCCCTTGTCAGCCTTATCAGAACTCTATTCATGCCTGGCTAACGATATGGTCTTAAAAACGTAAATAGTCCTTACTATATGTTCACTGCTTGGTCAATAGTTATTCAGTTATGTTTAACTAAGACCAGAATTATGATAGTTCTCTAGAGATAGTCGCGTAGCTTTCATGTTTACGTTAAACTAATTATTGCAAAGCCTACATAGATAAAATTCCTTAGGATTATTTAATGTCTTGGTCAGTTTTGATTAGTCTTTTGTTTAATTAAACATTGATTAAAAACTCAAAGTAATATTCACTTTATTTATATTTTTATACTTTGCTTAAATGTTTTTTAGTTGTAAAAGTAAATTATGATTTATCCAACTTAAATTAGGACACAGAGATTATAAATAGAGTCAACACTCCGTTCATTTGATTAACTTTTAAATATATAATATATGAAATATTCCGATTTTTCTGGGTAATTTCAAGAAATTTAATTAATCATATAATTTTTAAAATGGTTTTTATAATAATGACGATAAGGCAGATTTTTATTTTTAAAAAGTTACACCCATGAAAATATAAAAAAATTAAGATATGTAAATTGAATTATCAAAAAAACTACTGCTCTATCGATAAAACCATTTCCAAATCAAACTTATATAGGGGAAACATTGAGTCAGAATTACTCGCCGTTCAAAAAAAATTTAAAGTCATTTTTGGGTTTCCCTCTAAGTAATTTTTTTAAAGTTATTTGTACTGTTAGTTTTGATTTTTTTTTTTGAATGTGCGCTGCATATGACTCGAATAGTGAATCACTTGAACTGTTGCTGATAAGGAACTAAACAACCCGTACATTCAAACCAGAATATCATATTAATTATCAACTAAGTGCAATAATCTGCGGCTCATTAAATTAATGTTATCTGTATTTTGTGCCCTTTTCAACAGATTCCCGTGCCCTCGAAAAACGAGCTGTTACCGAATGATACGAAATTTTTACCGTATACAGGACTCAGTTCCAAAACGTTGAGTGATAATTTAGGATCGAATTATACCCGGGATTATACATCGGGTGGCAGCGTTGTGGACTTTGCGACAACGTTTGGTGTGCTCTTCTCGGGCGTTACGGGAATTATGGCTGGTGCGAATATGTCTGGAGAGTTGAAGAATCCCTCGAAGAGCATACCATGGGGCACATTGTCCGCCGTGTGCTTCACATTCGTCTCGTACATCATACTCTCGTTCCTGATGAGCTGCACCACACCAAGTGTGACCATGCAGAATAATTATCTGTTCCTGATGCCCGTCAATCTTTGGCCACCATTTACCGCCGTTGGCATTATGACTGCAACCTTTTCCACGGCTCTCAGCAATCTCATTGGCTCCAGTCGCATTCTGGAGGCCCTCAGCAAGGATCAGGTCTTTGGATCGCTGTTGAACTTTGTGCTTCGTGGCACGTGGAAAGGAAATCCAATTTGTGCTGTCTTTGTCAGTTGGGTGTTGGTGGAATGTGTGCTATTGATTGGATCCTTCAATATCATTGCCCAGATCAACTCGGTGCTGTTTATGCTCTCCTATTTGGCCACAAATCTAGCTTGTCTGGGCATTGAGCTGACAGGTGCTCCCAATTTCCGACCGCTCTTCAAATATTTCAGTTGGCACACGTGTCTAGTTGGTCTACTTGGCACGCTGATTATGATGTTTGTCATTAATCCAATTTATGCCTCATCTTGCATTATACTCTGCCTGATCTTGGTCATCGCACTGCATCTCTTTTCACCTGCCACACAGGCGGCACAGTGGGGTTCGATTTCACAGGCACTCATGTTCCATCAGGTGAGTTGATCTTCTTAATTTAAATTAATTTCTTATTAATTAAACTAATTTTTTTTTAGGTGCGCAAATATTTACTAATGCTGGATCCCCGCAAGGACCATGTCAAGTTTTGGCGTCCACAAATTCTGCTCTTGGTTTCGTCTCCGCGTTCATGCTGTCCGCTTGTAGACTTTGTCAATGATCTCAAAAAGAGTGGTCTCTATATCATTGGTCATGTCAAGTTGGGCGACTTCAAGGGCGTCGAGGATTCAGTTGAAAATCAACAGTGGTGGGCATTCCTGGATCACATGCGCGTTAAAGCCTTCACCGAGGTCACCATCAGTCGCAGCATACGTGAAGGTGTGCAGCATTTGATACGTCTTTCTGGCATTGGCGCCATGAAACCAAACACAATCATCCTGGGCTTCTATGACAACGAAACACCTAAGGATTTCTTTCAAAAGTGAGTAGATTATTAATATCAATTCACCCAGTATTCCCTTCTTGTTTCGAAATTTATTTTATAATATTTTACAAATTTAATTGTAACTGTTTGAGTTTAATAGTTTGTCGGATACTCAGTTTTATTCATTATTTTCTTCTTTTTCAGTGGGTCCTCTCCGTATAAAACTGATGACTTTAATGAGGGTGATATACAAAACTTTCCCATACGTCGTGATGGTGAACCAAAGCATTTTGAGGTGCAGGAATATGTGGAAATTCTGTGTGATACACTGCGCATGAAGAAGAACTTGTGTCTCTGCCGTAACTTTCAGCGCTTGGACAAGAACTTTATTGCCATGTATGTAAAATTAAAATAACAAAATTATTCATATATTAGATTGATTAAAAATTTCTAAATTTACAGAAGCAAACATGTGAAATACATAGATGTTTGGCCCATTAACGTGTTTAATCCCACAAGTGGTGATCCTTTCGACATGGTCTCTCTCTTCATGATGCAATTGGCTGTTATAATGTTGGCCAAGTGGAAGCATTTGCGTGTGCGCATCTTTCTGTGCGAGACAAACGAAGAACGTACTATAGGGTAAATAATTTCACATTTCTTGACGTTCAGTTAATAATTTAATTCTTGGTGCAGCACCTTTGAAACGCAAGCGCCACAAATGGATGTTTTCCCTAAAATAAAGTTGGAGCAGTCTCTTAAGGAGCTGCGCATCACTGCAGACATTATAGAGATACAGGAATGGAGTAGAGACACGGAATTCACGCAACATGCACGCATACTCAAACAATTTACGGGCCAAGCGGATGAAGCTTTGCTGGATGATGGCGATGAAATCGCTGAGGATAAGTTCAATCGTTCGCTGTTGTATATGCAGCGTGTAAATCAAATAATACGCGATCGTTCCGATCAGACTGCATTATCATTCATATATTTGGCTGCACCGCCCATTACAACGTTGCCGGATTTCAATGATCGCAGCGCCAGCTACGTAGAGTTACTTTCCGAGCTCACCGCTGAACTCCCCCCAACGATTCTGGTGCATGGCGTCAGTACAGTGACCTCGACAACGCTTTAAGCGCAACGAGATTACAACGGGGCGACAGTGATAGCAAATGTAATACATACACATTCATGTTCAAATGAGGGTTCAGAAATTTCCCCATGAAACCAAATTTAACTAGATGTCTCTACTACTGTTTAATCACTATTTGTATGTGTATATCATTTATAATACTTACTTTGTGTATTGTGTGTGTATAAGCTGCAAGCTAAATTTTTATCATCATTTTAAACTCATTTTGTGCTGTTTAACACATTAGAAAGCACAACAACAAGCACGACCACGACTCTCTCTAATATCATCAAATAATTTGTAACAATTATCATATCAAAAATATCGTGAATTAACAACTAATTTAATATTTAACACCAGGCGGACCATTCAAGAATGAATAGAGGAGTAAATTATACAAATAAATATATTTAACATTTTTTTGTGCTCACATCAATATTTAACTATTTGTGATCTGCGAGCAAACAAGTATTAGAGAAATCTTTTGATTTTAGCAACATTCATTTAGTTTTTAAATTCACAGTTTACAGCTGTAAATAATATTATGATATATATTATATAATTTACTGTGAATACGATTATTTATACTAATACAAGTTCTTTCCAATAACAATAACATAAATAAACATTAGAGATATGTCTTAGTGTACGACTTTGATTTTAACTTTAACTGTTGTTCGTTTATCAGGTCTTCACTTAACACTTCTGAAGAGCCCTTTACCGCTACCATTAAATGCTTATTAAGATAATCTTTTTCTTTTGGGCTCGTGTGTTAAAAGGGACACCGTTTATCGAACGGCAGTCGCAATAGAGTCATAAATGTCACAGGATGCTGCCTCGTACCGCTATTTATGTGATGACAATTTATGATACACATCAAGGAGCTACTACAATAATCACTACCTGGCTGCTTGCCTGGCCAAAAGGTCCTTTTGAAGTACCCTAACTATGGGGTTACCTGTGTCCCGTGTTTGTTTTCCAAATCACTGTTAAGTGTCAATAAATTCTGCTTTAAACGTTGCAATTGCCTGACACATCTGGGGATATCAGACGGCAGGCCTAACGGATTTGCTGATATGACCACGTTCAAATCGGAGGAATGGAGTAATAGCTGCTCCTTGACGAGTGTCTTAAGTTATGGCAAGAGTTTTTTACTTCTTAGAATTAAGAAAATTTAAAAAACTTGAAATTAATTTTCCTTTAAGCTAATCCTTGAAGCGACACACAGTCTGGCTTGCCACACAAAACAAAATTTCTGAAGAAGAAAATATTACATATGTAATATCTCATAATGCTCGAATATTACATGGTAATTTGGTCCTAAGGCCCAGTTGAAGTGGTTCTTCTCACAATAGAACAATGAACAAAGTGCACTTGCCCATTTTATTCCATTGTCTGACTGAACAAAAGGGCTGCGGTTTGGGATTGGGTATTTTCTTTTGGGTTTTCCCAGAGACAATAGATCTCGAGATTCCCCGAGTGACAAAAGAAGAACAATCTCACGCAATTCTAGTACTCTCACTTGACTTCTAATCGCATTTTCGCAATTTAGCGCCAACGTATAATCCGCACAACGAAAACGATTAATCTAAATGTTCGAAGAGAAGAAACACGCATGGGATTATCATCAGTTGGTCTATTGTTGGCCTGATACAAGGTTCAACTTTCAGCCAGAACCGCCTCCTACTTGTATGTAGTTCCATTGTTGCTATTTTGACAAGGACATGGAGATGAAACTGGCCAAATGTTGGCCAGGTAAGCGACATGCTAATTGGAAATTTCCCTCAAGCATAAGTTAGGGGGCGTTGCCGATCTTTAGCTGATCTCAGAATGTAGACGATCGCGATCCTTTCGCTAGAAATTGCAGCATAATGTCGAGTTATTCTGCGGTCGCGTGGCACATCGATCAGTGGATCGTCATCATCATCATCATCAGAAGCCTGTGAGCGTCAAGATCAAACGTCACGATCAGTTTTGTCTTTTGTCGGCGATCTGAGGATCAAGGATCAGCATCAGCATCCGTATGCCACTGTCCGATCTTTGTTCTTGTCAATTTGTGTGAAATATCAGCGTCCACATCATTTGTACATTTTAGCCATGGCCGGCGCTCGTCTTAGCCCTTGTTTTCGAATTGTTTTGGCCGTTTTCTTTAGAAATGCAGCGAGCTGTTTGAATTGATTTTCTCCTGACTCTGTCGAGTTAATTAACCTTTCGTTGCGGCATCTTTAAAGTGGGCGGTAGCTCCGTGAAAAGTCGAGCACGTCATTTGGAATGTGCATAATGGAATAACTTGAAGATGAATACGAGTATAATCCATCAAATCCAATGCAAAAATTGCACCCACAGCATGACAAGTATTATTTTATCTTGTCCTAACTTTGATCTGATATAACCTTTCATTCATAACAGCAATCATATTTAGTTGGCTTGAGTTATCCTAAAATAATGGCTATTATGAATGAAAATTGAAAGTAAACTTTCCAGTGGTTTTAGAATAAATAAACTGCCGTCCACAATAAGTAAAGATATGGAATCAGGATCAACGTTTTTTTTAATTTTCATGCCGAATTTAAAAAGGTATTATTCATAAATTGGAAACGGCAATTTGAAAAGTTTTAAGATTATATAATAATTGCTCTACAAACAATAAGAATTACATGAAAATAAAAAATAATAAGATAAACCATCATGCTTAATTATGTAATTGTAAAAAATATAACAACTTAAATAATATATTGTATTGACAATTAAAAATTTGTTCTCTCATTATCAAAAAAATTGGCTCAATTTAAAATTTGCCTTAGTTTTAAAAATGTTATATAAAAAAGTCAAGAATCTTTAATTTAATTGATTTATTTTAATGGTAAACTTGAATGTATTTTTTATTAAATATATATGTATATATTAGGCTGGATTTCTGGTCGCAAGTTAATCGTATGAAGATTCGTCATTATGTTTTGTGGTAGCTTCTTCTGCTTTCTTAAAGAAAGCGATTCATGAATGTTTATTTTTGACCCAATAATGTATGAGTATTCGGACAATGGCCAAAATCGAAAGTACAAAACCGCACACGAAAAACGGATGCTTCAGGAGCTTGGAGAAATTTGGTCAGAGCATTTACTGGAAGATCGCTAGACCACAGTCCAGACATGCAAAGTATAAGAAGTTGGCCGGCAATTTGGCTACTGGCCCACAATGTGGTTTACATGTGCTAAAGTTATTTATTCCCATAATAAGTGCAACAAGCGATGCTTTTGTGTATAAATATTGACCTTGGCAACAATTGTGTTTGCCACATGAAATTAAATATTCATAAAATGTAAAAAGCCAAGTCGAGCGACAACAAAAGAACTTGAAGAAAATGATATGTGATTATGGTAGGCAGGTCAACACAAAGCGAGACCTCTCTTTGCATGAGGATTCCCGAGGCAATTAAACGTTTTGACCGCAAGCCAATTTGGGGCACGTTCTGCAGGTAAGCCAGGTATTGAAAACAGGATCAGAAGAGGCTCAGCGAATCAGGTAACAGCAAAGGCATCTCGTGTTAGCCAATCAACGTTGGCCTGCGTTTCGACCTGCTTTTGGTATTTAAGGGCCGTCTGTTTCTTGCACCATTGTCAGTTATCCTTTGGATTGTGCAAACTCAACATGTTGACGAACAACGAACTCTTCGAGCATTTCTACTATAGCGCAGAGCAGAGTCATGAGACTGATGCGGATGTGGATGCGATCTTTACCAATGGCGATGCCTATCAGCAGCTGGAGCAGTTGATGTATCAGCAGCAGGATCAGGATTTCAGCGGCAGTGCGGACAGTCTCTCCGACGGCACCAACAGTTGCTCCCAGGAGTTGTACTATGATACGCCAGCGGTGCTGGAATTGGAGCAAATGCTCAGTGCCCAAACGGAGCAGCACCAGCAAATTGCAACCGTCGGCCAATCTAAGTACCAAACAAAAGCCGCCAAATATTGGACAAAAACATCACGCAGCAAACCCTACGAAATGGGTGTCTCCCATTTAGGCCAGGATCAGGATGATGACCAGAATTGTAGTCCCGATGTCCTGCGCAAGCGTCGACTTGCAGCCAATGCTCGGGAACGGCGTAGAATGAACAGTCTGAATGATGCCTTTGACAAGTTGAGAGATGTGGTGCCTTCTTTGGGTCACGATCGACGACTCTCCAAGTACGAGACACTGCAAATGGCGCAAGCGTACATTGGAGATCTCCTCACGCTCCTCTCGAGGGATTACTAAGTGGATCAGATGGAGAATACTACAAGTACGTGTTGAGGCAACACTTGAACCTAGTGTAAACTTTTAAAGGCTGTTAGTTTAAGTTTGGTGCATAAGCAATTACTATAAGATGTATTATTTACTATATAGCATAATATTTGATTAAAGATAAAAATGAATGACCGAATATTTGAGTGTTCTTTTAATGGGATAAACTGGGACAACTGCACTTTTATTTATTTTTATTATCATTTAAATAAAATTTTAATAAATGTGATAATGATAAATGAGTCATAGAACTATGAAAAATATAGATTAATTCATTTATTTCAAGATCAAAAATAACTTTTATTTAAAACTCAAAATTAAGCTTTATTCGATAACCTTTTTAAAAATGTTAAATAAGAATTAAAAATTATTATTATATTATATAAGTGTTTCGCCGACTTCGATAATAGATGGATACATATTATTTTTAGTGTTATCCATGTTTTTCTTTTATATTAAATTTTATTTTAACTTTCATTAAATTTTTAAGGTTCCCCTGTTTAAGAATCTGATCTTGATGAGAAACTTAGACAGAATTAATATATGTATGTTTTCCAAAATATTCAGTAAGTTTTTATGGGCTTCATTTTCTTTGGATTTCCTCGGCAGGACATTAATTCAAAATTTTCCACATCAATCAGTTCGTTTGCGTCAAAGAAAAAAGGTTATCCTTGAGAACCCACCGCCATTTACTATTTAAGAACTACATATTATTAAGTAGTAGGAAATTAACGCCCACAAACTGGAATAGAAGTCAAAACAAGAGTTTGCCGACACGATTGATGAGTTCCGACTTCCGACAACGGTAACGAGAACGAGAACCGAAAACAAATCAACTCTAAACAGAGGTGATTAACTGCCAACCGACAACGTCATCAGGTAAACAACACCAGCCGACTATTTAGATCCTGCGCCTAAATAGCACATCGAAATTGATTTAAATGAGTGTACTTATGATACTTGACGAGTTTTAAAATAAAAACAACGTTTTCCACTTTAAATATCACATCAATTTATATTTATACAATTTCAATTCTATGACTAGGCTTAACTAGAAAATACTATGAACTTAAAGACTAACTAATGGTCTACATGGATATTATGTTTATATATATACTCTATATATATTAGATTACAATGTATCTTCTCCACAAATGTGACGTTACTATGCCAATTGTATTGCTTATGGCAAAATTTGTACTAACAGATGATATGACGAGATAAATCTCGAGTTTGGAATGAAAGTTCCCCCTCCCCTTTATTCGGTAAATGGAGTTTGAAATCCAGATGAAAAAAGAATTTTTTAAGCGTAGGTTTACTAAAAGAGAGTCGAGTTAAAAGTCAGTCTTGATTGAAATTTGAAAGGCATTCGACCTATTTAAAGAGAGTCCGCAGTTCCCACAGTATTGTCAACAATAACGATAGAAGAGCCCCATATCAGTCAGTCGGTTAGTTGATATATATTTAATTAAATATTCAAAAGAAATTATTTTTTATTTATATTTGAAATTCCTTTCACGAGATTTTCTTTTTTTTTACCGAACAAAGGATTAGTTAATATATAAGAATTATTTGATTGTTTTTTTTTTGTAGACATTTAGAGAAGAGCATACAACTTTGGCATGACCGAAGTTCAAATTGATTTTGGTTCTAATTACAATTACATTTATATATATTTACAAAATACTTTTGCTTAAATTATAAAACTAATAATTATGTGTGTGTGTATATACGCTAAGGCAATATTAAATTTTTTTAAGAATTTGTATTGTTACTTAAGGAAGTCTTTGAAATTGGTTTTGTTTTTGACCGAGAAACTTCGGATCGCTGACTACTTCAAAATCGCATAAGAAAGATTCCAGAACCCTCTATTGCATTGCGATAAGCTCATCTCATTAAAAACTCATTTTTTAATGCTAAATCGGAATAGCCAGCTGTTGAATAAAGGCATATAATAAATGTACGCAACGTAACTCGCAGATGCATTTTTATTCAACTTGCTATATAATCGATTATATTCAAGTGTCCCATTAAATTGATTAAAAATGTATTTATATAATTAATACATTAGATCGAAACAACGATTACGGTTGGAACAACGACCAGACCAGAAGGACTATCAAATAAATATATATTTTTATAAATATATGTAGTATAATTTTTTAAGAAAATTGCAAAACTGTATGCTTAAAATTATTGCTTTGATAGATGCGATTTATTGAGTCCTGGAGCTTTAATATGTGATCCATATAGTTTATTTATAATAGTCAACGATCCGCAGCTTATCAGGATGTCAATTAAAACTACGTTGTTGTGGATTTCTGCGCATGTATATGTGTGTGTTTGAGTCTAAGGTAAAAATCCAAATGAGATAAGTCGACTAATAACTAAAAAACTTTTCACTTGCGTACGGCATTGTGTGTGTGTATGTGTGTGTTCTCTATAGAAGCTAGAATACGTAATTACATCCAAGGTTTACCACGCATGCGCCCGCGTCCGCCGCCAGCGCGCATCGGACCGCCCCCGCGCTGAAAGAACGGACGTGGACCAGGAGGTCCACCTTCAAATGGTCCGGGCATGCGTTGATAATTGGGCCTATAGGGTCCCGACCAGCCACGACCACGTCCACGTCCTCGCGGCATGTTATCCGGACTATTGCCAAATGGCTGAAATTGTGGAAACTGTGGTCCGCCAGAGAAAGGTGGCCTCGGCGGTGGCGGCACACCGGCTGGTCCATTGTTGCCCTCATTGCCATTCCAGGGCATGGGCGGTTGCATTTGATTCCACGCCTGCTGTGTTGGTGGCAACGGTGGTTGCTGTTGTTGTTGCTGCTGCTGTTGCATTTGTTGTTCTTCCGTTTGCATGTCCTGCATGTTACCAGCGGATGCTGATGATAAGAAAGTGCTGTTAGTATCCCATTGAAATTCGGGCGGAGTTTCTAACAACGCTGGACGAGAAGGTGTCAAAGCGCCGTTGGCATCCAGCTCACCATCCGCGTTCTCTAGCTGTAGCAGCTCGGAATTGACATCTACATCGAATTTATTAATAAATAAGAAACTGTCAACTAAAGCTAAGAACTTGGCCAAGACCGTCAACGGTTATTACCTCGTAGTGATTCGTCCAAGTCCTCGTCAGACATGTCCATGTCAACAACCATATCTGCGGGATCATAGCGCGCAGAGCCATCTACACGATCCGATTCTGAAGAGGAGCCTGCAATTTTAATAAAAGAGTGTGAATTTATATGGTTGAATTTCTAGATGAGTGTTCAAGCTTACTGGCATTCGATTTATGAGGTGAGCTTGTCTTTTTAACATAGCTGCCAGGCGGCGCCATCATGGGCGAACTGTTCCCCAAGCTGCGTATGGCGCTGCCGCTTTCCTCGCTTTTCTTAGAGGACGCTGTACGATAGTCCACATCGCCACCGCCAAAGCTCTGCAGAGTAACATTGTTTAATTAATTAGCAAGAAAAATATATACAGTGAAGCCTGACAAGTTGACCAGCTGAATTAATGCAAAACAATTTGTGACTTAATTATAAATTAACAGAATAATATTCACTACTTTCTTAGCATTTAAAATTCTGTTGTACATAAACTTTGTAATGGAATAGGAGTATAATAGATTGACTTAGTAGTAGATTTATAAAAGCAAATGCTAGTTTTTTTACATAGCTCTCTCATAGATCAACTTAGGCAGCTTTCACTGTATGTGCATGTCGCACCTTTTCAGCACCGCCCGGAGATCCTGTAAGAGATATTAAATTCCTATGATCAATGTCAACCAGTTGCCGCGTTTGCTCATCGCTCAACGCTGTCTTGGGTCGAAAATTGAATGCTGGCGGCAATTGAACCGTGCGATGATCCACATCTTGTGATCCCAAGGCTGCTGCATTGTGGTGCTCACTGTACTCGATGGGTGCACCGTTGCCCTTGCGCTCGAAATGTGGCGGCGAGTGCGGCGTCGATTGTGTTTGTGGCGTATAGCTGGAGCTGGCACCGCTGCTATTCAAGCTGCTGTCGAGCGGCGTCCACGTCATGCTCATGTCCCAGGTGCTGTTAAAGTCATCGACACTGTTTGTCGATGCCAATGGTGGTGGCATTGGTGGAGGTGGTGCCATCGAATTGTTGTTCAAAGGTGCGGGCGTATACTGACTCTCCGGCTGACCATAACCATGATGTGGTGGCGGCGGCGGCGAATATTCCTGTGATGAATCACCAAAAATAGGCGGCGCTGGCGGTGGAAGCAAACTGCCATAACTTGACTGCACCTGAACAGGGTTGTATTCATCGCTGGCATTGTTGCCACCAAGTCCAGGAATGCCACTGGTTCTATTGCCATTTGCATTGCTGCTGCCATAGGGTTCCGGCTTGTAATAATTGGCGCTGGGCGTATAGCTCTCATCATCCGAGCGAGAACCAATCACTTCAATGGCGCTGCCACGATCTTTGCCAGCAGACTCGCGCTTAAAGTCATTGATGTCAAACGGCAGCTGTCCAGCATCCAGGTAACTGGCAAAACCATTAAGACCGCCACCGCTGAATAAGTTCTGCGGAGATGAATATATAAATAAAATTGATACTTCTTTAACTATAACATTAACTTACCAATCCCAGCGGTGAATTGGTTTCATCCGGCAGCTGTAGATCCGCATCCCGTTCCGGCGACGGCGCATTGATATCCGGTGAGGGTATAGGACTGGACAGCGTGGGTATAACCTCATCCAGCTTGCGTTTGACTATCTTTATACGTGTGCCAAAGCTTTTATAGGCCTAAGAATTATAAGATATAGAAATCCTCATTTAGAGCTAGTAAGCTAAAGTTTGTGTCAGTTTTAATGGGTACTTACACTTGCAACTACTTTGACCTCGCGTCCCTGATGCTCGTAAAACTTTTTGGCCGCCTCAATGGTTTCCATCACAGCCTTCCGGCACTTGATCTCGTTCTGCAGATTCTTGTTGTACGCATTGATGAAGGCCACGCAACGTTCCAGCTCCTTCTCAATGTCCCCCGAATGACTTTTATCCTTTAGCTGCTGCTTGATGGCCTCAATTTCGAAATTTGGTGGCTTTGGAAGCTTTTTCATGCTTTTATCCGTCGTCTCGGCCAATTCAACGCATTCTCTGACCTGTGCAATGAGCGTTGTATTCTGGTATTCATTGCCGGGATCTGTATTGGCTGGGGCTTTCTTTGGCGGCGCTATATTGAGCAGACCGCTCAGATCACTGAGAAATTCCTCATTGTAGATTTCACGCTGTTCCCAGATTTGAAAGATGCGCAAGATTTTTCCCTTGACGCGTTCATCGCTGTGGGAAGGAAGTGAAATTAGTAGAGCTTAATATAGAATATAGACAACAGGTAAACGAGGCAAAAGTCTGGATACGAAAGCATGTTCAAGTCCCAAAATTACTGAAATTTAATTTAGCGATGAATATTCCTATATTTAATATAAAATTAATTTAAAATAAAAATATAGTGAGGAGCTTTAAGTGTTGAATGCCAATCTATGTTATTATACGCAGAGCCCATTGAAAATGGGCATCGATCTCAGAGACCTCTGGATCATATAGCTGCCAATGGATCGATTGTTCGAAAATGAAGTCTTAGTATGAAAAACTTCTTGGTTTTTTAAGATATCTCGACCAATCTGACACAGTATACATCTGGGCTGGTATTATACATTGTGGAAACATTTGGCAAAAATCGGTCCACTATATCATATAGCTGCCATAGGACCGATCCGGCGAAAATCAAGTCTTAGTATGAACCACTTTTTTGTTTTACGAGATATCATAACCGAACTAATAGAATATGCATTTAAGTCAGTGTTATACATCCTGCCAAATGGTTCAAATCGGACCACTGTATCATACAGCTGCCATAGGAACATTCGGTCGAAAATCAACTTTCAGTACGGAGTACCCGGGCACAGGGTATCCTACTGCTTGTTTTTATCTAAGAATCGTTTATATCAGGGATTAAATCCGCAATCAGAAACCTTTACCTTTAACCGCATGTGAAACCGTATCCTAAACCAAAGATATATATATCAGTCTGTTGTTTCTGCTACTTACCGCACCATTGTGGTGGCTCTCTGCAGCGCTGTCGCCCAGCACTCGACAAACTCGTAGCGCTTGCGCTTGCTGTACTGTATAACATCGTTGGCCAGATAAAATAAAACCAAGCGATGATCCACGCGAACTGCAAAGAGATTTGTTGCTCAGCTAATAGATTTAAATCGGATATTGTTCGTACACACCTCGCTTGAAGACATTTAGCCAGCATTGTATGATCTTCTTGTGATTTAGACGATGCTGCAGGCACCAGTTGGACATTTCCTGTATACACTCCTGCGTGTCCTTGAGCGCCTCCAGGCGCGTCTCGAACAGCTCCTCATCGAAGGCTTCATTTGTTTTGGACATCTTGGAAACGTGTCTCGCACTGCTCAGCACATTACAGCGGCCAATTAAATGTTTACGGTGTTGTTATTTTCCCCAATTGTTTTGTTTTTTGTTTTTATATTTCGCCCAGTTTTTCTCACGACGGCGGCGGCGACTTTTTTTCTTCTTCACACACAAACACGCGCACTTTTTTCACCCACTATTAAACTGTTATATTTCGCAGTTTATTTACTTGCATGTTGTTTCAATGGTTGCAGTGATGTTGTATTTTTGTTTTGCATATTTATTACACTAAAAATTACACGCGGTTTTGCCAAATTTGTTGTTTTTCTCGCGAGTTGTATTTTTTTTATAATAGCGTACGAAAGAGTCACCGTTTCGTTCTGAAAAGTTCAAATGAACGGCTCATTGAACTAAAAGAGTGAACTTGTTCAGTCATTCATGAACTATATCGGTCATTTTGCAGAACAAAATGTAGCGATAGTTTGATTGTCTGGCAGCCTTCCTATTCAGTAAGTCTGGCAAGCTCGGAGCAAATTGGGAAGCTGGTGGCGCAACGCTGGCGTAGGTTTCATTTCGTTTGGTAGGTGGCGCTCCAGCCGTCTCAACTCACATCAAAAAATTACAAGTTTAAAATCGCAAAAAGTTCAAAATTATAAGAAAATTTGATGAAAATTAAAATTTGGAAATTAGACAAAATTAAGGTCAACATATTTCATAAAAGTTCGAAGATCGTCAGCCACAGAGGAAAGAAGTTAGAAAATTTAACTACCAAAATAATGAGTACTCATTTTCGGAATTGTACTCATTAGTTTGAGTACAACAAATCAAACCAGATCGGAAACTTTTACCAGTTGGGCAGCCCCCTCGGTTTAAGGGAAGCTAAATTTAAACAGCGCGGTGAATGTGACAGCAGGTGGCGGCGCCGCCTTGGCGTCAGTTTCATTTCATAAGCAGCTTGGAACACACTCGACTCGCGGTTTTGCTCTCTCTCTGAACTTATCGCGCGTAAAAATTTAATAACATTTGTCATTGCCGGCAGTGTTGGTGATAACGAGTAGCGCATTGATAACGTAGTGCGTGGGTGGGTGTCTATTGCTGCACTTCTTCTCTTTCCTTCCCATTGATTGTTGTTGTTTCTCTTTTTCTCACGCTTGTACGCTGGTACGTGTGTGCTTGTTCTTCTTTGCCGGCATATGGCGTCTGTTTGGCTGTTTGTTGTTGTTGTTGTTGTTTCTGTTGTTCTCTGATTGTTTTGGCCTTTTTGGTTTAGCGGCAATCGAACTAAGTGAGAGTGGGTTGAAAATTACAGCACAATTTCCATAATGATGTTAAAGTTGCTTAAAACTACTTAAATTCAAATTACTCGCGCTCTTCACCTCTCACTTACTCTCTTGACTGCTCCTCCTCTAACTGTTAAATATCACAATTGTCGCGTCGCGTCCTTCAACCCATTAGAAGCTTGTAATTATTCTGATTACTTGGAACAGGAAAAACAAGAGTAACTCCCATGGTGCGCCACTGACCCAGTGCCAGGCAAGTTGATCCATTTGATGGGACAGACGTCACGTCACACGGGAAATGCGCCGCAGCTCGGAAAAATAATTACGCTTCAATTTGCTGTTTTCCCTTTAGGATTTCACTGATTGACCTGAAACATTTGAAAATAGAACAATGTCCAAGTGATTTGTGCTCAAAGAGAAGGCGCGATATCAAAATAACATTTGATTTAAATAAAAAACAACGATAGCTATTTAAATAGGTAAGTCTTAAATAAATTATTATTAATATTTCATAATAAGAAAGGTAATTTTGAAAAATTATTTCTGTATTTTTATATTCTATATTAATATAAATAAACACTATATTAATTCCTTAGAGTTGTTTGAAGTAATAACTTAATATAATTTATATATTGATAAATAGACAAATAATTGATTTTATACCGATGCTGACACTTGTCACAAATTAAATTATATTTCAATTTCAGCTGCGCAATTTGTTTTCCAAAAACAAGACAACAAAATTAAATCTTTTTGACACAATAATTCTCGGTGCTTCCCCTCAGATTGAGTGGACCGTGTGAGAGTGAGACGGAGAAGGAGAGACAAAAAGGGGGTACTTGAGGGTGTGCTTCATTTAATAATGGTAGACAATAAGACGACGCTATTCGAATGTGTGCTTAAGTTTTTTTTTTGATTGGCCAAAAGACAAATTAAAGCCTGAATTACCAATTAAAGCGAACTGGACAGAAAGAAAAAATTGCTTACCATAAAATCAAATGTAAAAAAATACATTGGAAAGTAACTAATTACCGGGTATAATTTTGCATGCAAATCAAACGAAAGAAGAGGTTAAAATTATGTGGAAATGTGATTCTCCTGAAGTCCTAAATACGATTTCCAGAAAGCGTAATTCCCAAGGATTCTATGAATTTGCGACGCAGAGAGTCGTATTTAGGACAGTGAAGTGGCAACGAAAGTGGAAAAGGGAAAAGGAGGGGAGAGTGCCCTGTCACTGCAAATGGATGGCTAATTGACAAATGTGCGTGGATGGGCAGAAGCAGCCGCAGGACAACACGAATCCTGTCAGCGAAGGGCCAAAAGGGCAACTGGAAATCAGGTTATAAGAGAGAAAAGAGAATATAGCCTGACGTGAGTCGTCAGCAGAGATATCTGAATTACATCTTAATTAGACTTTATTATGTTTAGTTTTAGTTAAAGGTGTGGGCGAAAAGGATATGCAGGAAGGATGTGTGTGGGATCAGTGCAAGCAATTGCTATAAATTCGGTAATTTAAGTGCGTTTAATTGCTACAATTGACGTCATAGCTAGCGAGTTTTAGATTTCACCTTGATGTGAACTAAAAGTGTTAGTTTTATATTCAAAATGAAGTCAACCATTTTAAATATTTTGAAGTGGAAATTTTACAAATTAATAAGTAAATAATATAGAAAAAATGAAGTCAAATTTGTAATATGAATTCACCTAAATTTTAATTAAACAAGAGATGATTAATTCTAGTTAAAAGTCAACAAAATTATATATTGAATATTTTAAAAATGTTCCCTAATTCAAGAGATTAAGCAACATTATCCAATTAATATATACAAGTTTATTTTAATGGTAAGAAATGATTGTACATTCTAGTCAGAAGTCAAGTTGTCAAAGCATTTTCCATAGTTCAAAATATCAGCATCATCCTGCCAATAATTCCTATAGCTCTTTATGCAATGACCGCAGTTTCCCACGGGGCTTCACATACATGCTAATCACACTCTAGAGCTTAGGATTTTGCAGAAATGTTCAGAATAGACGTCATCGGTATCCACGTGAACGAGATAAACAAGTGAATGTCAACGTCAGTTCAGATCGGATTAGTTTTCTGTTGTTGTTTGCTGCTTTGCACATTGTCCTCTGGTTACAAGGTTTTCCCTCAGGCACTTTGTGCGGGCTAATGAAAAATTGAATGCAGTTGCCTGTCAGAAGCAGTTAGTTCGTGGAGTTATGGAAATCGGGAATCAAGATCTCCGGGGCACTTTTCATTTGCATATGTGACACAGCTTGACAAAAGGATATAACACACATACACACACAATATAAGCTTGCACTTAATAAGTCAACATGGTGGCGCCTTTATTATGATATATACTCGTATATAATATAGTATATACTTAATGCCAACTAAGCAGCCCACGCGTAGGCTATAATTATTAATTCCATGAAGCTGGCCCTCTTCATCCTCTGCTCTGGCTTAATCCTTAGCTCATCATTCATCATGCAAGTCATTGTCGTTGCTTCGTTTGCATTATTCGCTAATTGAGCACTCGTCGCTAATGATTGCCACCGAATGTGGCCACAATTGAAATGTCGATGGTTGCAAGACGCTTTAAAAGACATTAGCTGAAAAGTATCTGCGGAAAATCCCGATGAAAATGCTCATACTTATATCAGTTAGCTCTCACTTCTATCAACTCACTGGTGGAGTCTTCCTTTTCCTATTTTTTTGGTAGCTAATAAACGTTTTGCGTAGTTGTGTCCCATGCTGCGTATACGCAACTTGCAGCCAAATGTCTGCTACGTGATTTTCAGTTAACACTTGCTACACGTTTGGGCTTCAAATGCTCTTCGTTTTAATGCTCACTTTTTGCCAACATTCGTTGTTGTCGTTGTCATCGTTGTTTGCTTTAGTCTTTTGTGTTGCTTTTGCCACCATTTGTTCATTGTTGTTGCATCTGTGTGCGACTTTAACGTGTGAAAGGTATATTATCTAATGGGTTGCTATGCACATCAAAATTCGGAAAATAATTTTTAATCAGCTTGCAGGTTCTCATTAAATTCAGTGAAATTATATTCAAATGTAGTGTAATTTCCCATCAATAGAAAAAGATATGTTTTATTTTTAGCAAAGAACTAATGTATTCTTGTTTATCAGGATTTTATTATTTTTTACATATCTGATTTTATTTATAATATTTTATTAAAGTATAAAAATTGTATTATTACGAATAAATTAGTATCAACTTTCAAAAATTCATTTATGAAGTAAGGTATATTTTTTCTCACTTTAATAAACTGAATTAAAGAGTATGCGTTGGCCTATATTATTATATGCTTAAGAATTTTTGTATTTTTGTTGACTTTGGAGTGCGTAGACAGAGTTTCCTTTACTTCACTGTTTTTCACTCCACTTCTCTCTCATCCCTGCAATCCGACTCACAGGACTCACGTCAGCACTTTGAGCACGTTTTATTTTAATGGCACTTTTGTGGCGCATTTCCTTTGGCGCTGACAGAAGGACTTAGAATGTGACTCCTATTCTGTACATTGTTGGCAACTTTGTTTGGAATATATATGGGAGCAATGGAGCTATCTTCTACACCACATTAGGTATTGCCCAAGTTTAGTTTGAATTCACTTGTCGTTTTCATACAACTTCCCCCGAGCAATTGAACAGTTCATCGCGAAAATGTGAGTACGGGAATGTTTGTCATGTCTTTTTGACTGTCACCAAAAGGAAAACACTTTTTCATCTATGCAAATGCCACAAGTCATATTTACTGTGTTGTTGGCGGAACGTTCGCTGAACTGTAATGCACGTGTTCAAATAATGGAATATAAAGTTTTTAAATTGTTTTCTTACTTCTAAGAAATATTTCTTGCTAAAAAGTCAAATCTTATTTCAATTATCTTATTTTGTAATTCAAACATTTATTTTTAAAAAAAAATTTGAAGCAATTAAATTTACAAATATATTATTTAGTAATGCTTTTTCAATGAATTTGATTTATATAATGACTAATTTGCAGGGCTTAACTGAAAACTTGTAAATTTGTCAGTAGTTTTAAAATTTACTGATATCTTTCTGCTTCAAGATAACATAAAATTTTAATCTTACTTGAAATTCAAGTAAAAAATGTATAAGTAATTGTGTATTAATTATAATTCTGTGAAAATGTATTTAAACTATTTATTTTTAATAAGTTACAGTGGAGTTTTTTAGTATAAAGATTCAGTTTTATTTTCCTAGTTTTCCTAGCAAATCCGTAATAGTTTTCCGTCATTGCACAACTCCTCTTTAGCAGAATGTGACATCGTTTTCTAGACATGAAATATTCGCAAACTGTTTTTATTTGCATGCAAATTCGAATCCATAGCGAATGCAACGACAAGTTGCCAGGCACAGACTGGAACAGTTGCAGCCTGTGAGTATCCTGCATGTCCTGTCACACTTTGGAATGCAATTGAAAAATTCCTTGCATATTTCACTGTTTTTGTCACTTTACTTTCCTGTACGCCACAAACATGTTCGATATGTAGAAATTTATTATCTGTGGGTGCATTAATCAAGCTGTCATGTTCTCTCTTCATATTTCATATTTGAATTCAACAAACATTATCAAAATTTCAAGCACTGGCAGTGAGAACAATGCCATGTTTCGGGGTCATCTATTGAACTGTTCCAAACTGCATTAAGGTGCTGCAGTCAATTGACCACTGCCCCAAGCTGTGGCAAGGACAATTGCAAGGTCTCTGGACACCGAACCTGATCCTTTTATTCGTATCTATTTCAATTGCAATTGCTGTTAGTGCAATCTGCAATTTCAGGCGACATTTTGTTGACTTCGTTCAGAACAGCAATTGGCAGCTCACTTAACTATTCTCCCTCTCTTTCACTCACTTTTTTTTTGTTCAACCTTGGGCTACATTTATTTGGCAGTTGCTGAGTTCTCGCCTAAATCACTTCAACCAATTAGATACGCTAATCTTTTTTCGATTCTCTCTTTTTTTATCGCGTTTATTTGTTTTGTTCTGTCGATAAACGCTCCATTAGACACGTAAAAATGCTTAACTGAAGAAAGCTAGACTATAAGATACCTTGTGTTGAGATACACTAACATACTCACAAATTTTGTAGAAAAAATAAATAAATAAAATGATTATAATGAAATTTATATTATATATAGAAAGCTTTGCTAATAATAAACATATTTTTAAATTAACAGATAGATATAAGCTGCCAGGACTTAATTAAATAAAACGTTAATGGGTATAGGGTATAAAATTTGAGGGTGGGCTTGTGGGTGTTGAGGTGTTAGTGTATGTGTGTGTGTTTTGTTTGGTGTTATCTCATCCACTTCCTGTGTCTCTATAAGGTGTGGGTTCTAAAAGGTGTAGTCTGTGTTATAATTAATCATTGCGAGCGACACAAAAAACAACAACGACAGCTACTAAAAAAAAGAAGACAGTTGACGAGCTCAAGAAATTTCTGTTCATTTTGACGCATAATTTAACTTTATTGCTAAATGTGTTGCATACATTTTGGGGCACTGTGGCATGACATTTACATTAGTGACATTACCAACGTGTGAACCATTTATCTTTACGTTTCGGCCTCATTCTTACATTTCATGGCCAACAGAGCGTAGACTTTTATGCTTTATAAAACGAAATGAGAAATATTTGTCGAAAAAGACCTTGCAAATTGTTAGGCATTTTAATTGTTAATACTCTGGAAAGTTTGATATGTTTTTATTTGAAAATAAATTAAATTGCAATTAGATAAAATGTTGCATGTAGCTAATGCCTGTGGCATGTTAGCTACTCGCACTTTTATGTTTGTGTCATTAGACAACTTTTTCACATTATCCCTGCGGCTTTTTGGCAACATACCAACTTAGGGAATGTAATTAGCCACAGCGTCAGCTTTCAAAATGCTTAATGCTAATTGGCTTTTAATGCCACACGAGTGAAAGTTTTGTGGCAACATTCAAGATCATTACACGCACGAGTACTCAAGCACAATTCCCAAGAAAAATACTAAGAAAAAGTTGAAGCTCCCTTGAGATTACTTGTAAATTTTGCAAGCAATCCTTTTAAGCTGTCACTTTTATTGTGAATAATTTTGTGTTAAAATCAAAATTGCGCACACGCGCCGCGGGCTGCCAACAATGAAAAGTGATGGGGAGGGGGGAAGAGGGAGGAGAGGCAACCAGGCAAGTGGCATCTGAAATTGACAAGAAAAATGCTTGAGACAATTGCTTTTGCATTTATCCTGAATCTCGGGACTGAACCCTTTAATCCGCAAATGCCATTCACGAGATTTGCATGCGATATACACACAATATAACCACACATACTTCCACACACACACACACACACACACACACCAACACACTCATAAAGGAAGAAACCCGACCTGCCTGTCATTTGTCCAAACGAAAGCCAAAACACAAAGATTACAATACATGGTAATACATGCTCAAGGGTATGTTTAATTTAGTATAAGCTATGCCACGGATTCATATGATAAAATTTGTATTCATTGGATAAATGCTTAAATAAACATACAGTTCTACTAAAAAATCAGAAACCTTAACTTGTATAAAAAAGAGATTAAATAAATGAAAGGAGTATAGAAAGGAGTATATTAAATTCGTTGTACTTTCAAGTTGTAGTTCATCAGTTGTTTCTCTCGAATATTTGCTGCCAGTAGCAGTTTTCAATTTCATTGATGCGTGTTTGTCCTTGCACGAGTAAGTGTGTGTGTGTGTGGAGAATCCTGCCACAATGTTGTCTCTAAGTCTGCCCATGCCACTGCCCGTGGCACATAATGAAATTGTTTTGCCTTTTTCCAAATGTACACATACAAATGGACATATCTGTGAAATGTATGTGTTTGTGTGTTAAATTGTCCCTTTAATGTGTGTGTGTGTGTGTGTGTATGTTTGTATTTATTTGAATTTCATTTTGTGGCTGACATTTGCTTGTAGCAAACGATTCCCTTTCTATATTTATCTTTCTAGACCCAGTACTTATTTTTCCTATTTTTCTCAGCTTAGCTTCCTCTTTCTGTCTCCCTCTCTTCCTCCCATTCTTACCGCTTACAATTCTATTTATTTGGTTCCGCCTCTCAGTCAATTGTTGTATTTTAACGCGTTTTGGGCAAATTTAGCATTACAAATTTTTGCTCTGCTTAAAATGACGTGCGAAATTTGCCACCGCCTTCTTTTTTTTGCTTTGAAGTGCTAAAAATTAACATCCTCTGCTCTTTAAGTAATTTCTGTATACCCTATGAACTTGAAATGGGCGCGAGCTGTATCATTAAAGTTATGTAAAGCTTGAAAGTTACAAAAAAAAATATAAGTTTTAAAATTATTTAGTGGATAGTTATATCAGACTGACTGATTTATTTCCAAGTTAATTATAAGTTTTTACATCTGCAATCTTCGCCATCTACATATTGACATAAGATTTATAAACTTTAGTGGGTATTTTCTCTGCGATTTCTTCACTAATCACACAATTTCTGTTTTTTTGTGACGTTGTTGTTAGCACTTTTTAATTGACGGAGCGTTTGGTAATTTGCATCGCAAAAAAAAAAAACAAAAAAAAACCCATTTGAAATGAGGGGAAAATGAATTGCGTTTTTTACTCGTCTTTGTCAAATGTTTTTATGGCTAAATGTAGGGAACTACACTGGAGCGGTGAAAGATGTTAACAGGAAATGCTCTTACGAGTATTGGCCAAGGGACTAAGGTACATAAATTAGTTGTTGGTAAAAATTCATTATTTAAGAAATCGATTAAAAAAGCAAATGGATTATAAAAGATCGTTGCTTATAATTCTCAAATTATGACTGCGTAATTTTGTTCAAGTTATTTTGTAATTATAGGCAAACATTGTTGATAATTCCCAAAGCTATTTTTTTTTTACATGTTAACTGAACCCTATGGAACTTTGAGAGTAGGATATCTTACACTTTGTCAGCTTATCTTTCTGATTTTACATAAATCTAACATATGTTTTCAGTTATTTTCTGCTATTGCCTATTTTGTGGCGCATTTTCCAATGACTATATGGTACCATATATGGTTGTGCTTAGTTCCTGTGATTTATGCACAGAGTCATGACTTTATCAGCACTGCATTTACATAACAATGTTTATTCTATGCTGTTGTTGTCAGGTCTGTGACTGGTAATTTATTGATAAGAGAGCCACGTGTCTCTCTTACACTCTACCTCGCTTTCTCTCTCTCCATCTCCATCTCCCTCTCTCTTTTTTTTTTGGCTCTTGGTGCACAGTCAATATGTTTGCGATTAAGGTGCTTGGACATGGAAAAAATAGGCATTTTCATGGCCCAATGATGCCAAAATAATGTGGCCATGATATACCCCGAAATGTAGCAACCAAACCTTAACTCTGCTGATGAAGATGATGATGATGATGATGATTTGTTGCGTTGAGCAAAGCTGAAGCTGGCTTTAATTTATGGGGCAGCGTGACAGGCTCGTTAACATTTTGGGCTCGTATTTATGACCCTCTCAAGCGTTGTCAATAAATTTCAGAGGGTGTAATAGAGGGCTCTAAGTGATTTTCCATGTCACAAAAAATAAATAAATAAAGATAAATGAGAAAGGTAACAAGAGCTGTAATTAGGCAGTTTTGAGTGTACAATAATAACTGTTAGCTGTCTCGTATTTTGTTTTAACTTAAAAAGTTATGAAACCGTCCAACTAGAAATCGATAAACCGCATCCATAAAATATATAATTCAATTTAAACATGAAAGGTTTTTTCTTTAGCCATTTGCCCAATTTCAAATTTTCTAGACGCTTCGTAGAAAGCACAAAGCGTCAATTTGCCTGAATAAATTGAGTGAAAAGGAGGCAAGAGCGAAGAGCAATGCAACAGGATAGCTTGGAATAAGAATGGGAATGAAACGGAAGTCCCTTTGGGCAAATTTATGATAGCCTTCAGCCTGTGGTCGCCTTTAACCAGTCTGACATTTTGTTTATTGGACTTTCAGCAACAACCGCCCGCTTCACCGATCAATTAATTTAAGCGCTTTTGTTATGCCTTCAACATGGGAATCGAGAATGGGGTTAGAGGGGACCAAAGGTTATACAACAGCTGCAGTGAGGTAGTAGGGCATTGGGTCAAAGTATGACCGAGACATTGGAGCATTGGGACAGTGTTGTATTTGCCAAAGTGAGCTCGAGTTAAAGGCTATTTCTCTCTTGTCATTTGCATGCATCGTAAAGGTTTCGTGTTTTCAATTTATGAAATTGGAAATGGGCAATTATTGTAATTGAAATGGTCATAATATGACATCATTTTTCAATTTATCTATACAGCTCGGTTAATTGATTAGCATTATGGAACTGTCAAGTATAGGAAAAACATGTCAATTAATTAATCAAATGTAATACTGTACACTTTATAACTAAAATTACCCTGAGAAAATAATAACTGATGTTAGTTTAGGTCAAATAAATAAGATATCCTAAGGATTTGAATTTTACATTACTAACTTTAAGCAATTAGAAGAAAATCAGTGAAATAATTACGATACATCAATAAAAAATATGCCATTAATTAGATGTAACATTTGATAGCCATAGCGACAACCCTAACATCTTGTTCAAGACAATTGGGTCACGCACTAATAACTTTATAAACCACTTAAAAATGCCAACTCACAATGTCATCATAATGATCATGGTGGGGAGAGAGAGAAAGGGGGACTGAAAGTTGGCAAACAAGTTGGCAAAACAATTTTGATGACTCATTGATTTGATTTTCCATTTAACGGCCAATGAACTTGATGAGTTATTTATCATTGTTGTTTGTTATTGTGATTGTTGTTGTCAACTTGTTGTTCGTTTATAGTCTTGCAACAATTGGATCTCATTAGATACACATCGATGTTGCTGAAGGACTTGAACTAATCGCACATTTATTTAAATTGCCACAGGATACAAAGGACAATATTATCTTGATCCTGACGGTGTGAGTGTCCTCCATCTGTTGCCCCCATTAATGCTGCATGCAACACTTTCTTTTTTTTTTGACTTTGTGATTTATGAGTGTGGCTTCGCTTTGGAACTGGAAATACTCGTATCTTGGCAGGGCTATCAAATGTCCGCCTGTCATTTGTCGATGTCTCTTGTTTCCCGCACGCTGAATGAACCATGACCAAGTCCAAAGTCCAAGCTGAAGTCCACATCCGCTTTTGTCATTGCCTCTCTTGTCGTTAGCCGTAAAAGTTTTCTGATGTCCTTGCTGTTGTCAGGCTGCCAACTGCCAAACAAATGCAATAACTTTTAATGGGAATTTATGCTTTTTATTTTATCATCTGTTTTTATGAATTATCGATGTGCTCCGCATGTCTTTTCATTTAAATAATAAGGCGGAGTAAATTGATCAACATATTCCATACTGTCGTGGAACTGATTAATATAATAATAAATTATAAATTATTGTTATAGAAAGTTAAACAGTTTTAATAAAATCTGTAAGTTGTATACAACTATAATTATAATTACTTTCATTTCATTTTTGAGAGTAAACAATAACTAAAAGTAATTCAATAATAACAATTAAGTCATAGTCGTGTGCTATAAATAAATTACTAACTTTTGTATCATAACGTGATTTTTGAGTTTTCCATTATAAAAAGCAAATTCATTGTCTCCTTCCTTTTTATGATATTTTAATTGCCAGCACAAATTTTTAACCGCATTTGTCTTAATCAAATTGTAAGCTATATAAAAGCTCCATTTGTGGCTTTTAGTGTTGGGCATATTTTTAGCGTGGCCATCATACTTTTAATTTGCTTTTAAAATTGAATTAAATAGTCAAGCGTAGTGGTCAAATTTGTTGCTGTTTGTGGTTTGTTGTCGATGTGAGCATAGTCTGAAAGGCATTGAATTGAATTAGGTCCACACTAATTGGTTTGGCTAATTTTCAGCATAACAAATAACCACAATGGGGCAAACCCGAGGGAACAATAACCAGAACAACAACAATAGACCGCAACTATGCACATTGAACTAAAGTTGGCTAATAGCACATTAAACGTGTTCAGGCGCGAGTAAGCGGCAAAGATAGCGAAAGAGAGACAGAAAGAGAAAGTAAGGGAATATGGGCAATAGAATTCAACCCAACCAATATGCTTTTATGGCAATAATGTTTGCTCTGTGGCTAAAAGCCAAACAATGAAGGTCATGTGAGAGAATTTAATTTTCATAAAGTTGCTTTTGTGTTCCGAATCAAGTGCTAAACAAATGCCTCTTCAAACAATGTTAATGGAATTTGGAATATATATTTTACTCTGCTTTCATTTTAGTTCTTATTTAATAAAATTAACTAAACAATTTGTGGTAAGCTGCATCTTTAATAAACTGCTTGTTTCACATGCTGTTAACAAGGCCAACAAGTTTCTATAGCATACTTATGCGTGCTTTGTAAGCATAATTTAATTGTCTGCCAATCGAAATATAACAACAACAACAGCAACAACAACAATTATTACTTGTTCTCGTGCTAAAGCATAATGAAGTTTTGGCTCAAAGCTGTGGTTAGAGATTTCAGGCGCTTAATTAGCCACACGTCGATGTGAGACTTGCCAGGACTTCAACTTGGCCTAATTGAAATTATGTGGGTGCTTTCGTGCGTGTGTGTGTGTGTGTGTGAGAGTGTTGGTAACTTGCTGATGGCATTAATATTGCGCCACATGCACAGACTGGCCTGTATAGAGTCTCTCTCTCTCTCTCTCTCTCTCTTTCGTCTCTCTCCTTCTATCTCTCCTTCTCTGTTCTGCTAACCATTCAGTTGGAATATTCATGTGCGTTGGTCAACGGCTTTATTGAATTTTCTGCCGGCGGAGACTGTTGCAGCTGTTGTCTTTTCTCTATGTGTATGCATGTATGTATGTATGTATATATGCCTAGGCAGCGCTTATTGTATTATGAGTGTGTGCGTGTGCATGTGAATTGTGATAAGGCGCAAAAAGTTTTACTGGCTGAAACAAAAAGCAACTTTAAGTATTTTACTATTGTCTTATTTTTATACAACTTTTGCTTCATCTTCTGCTACTTACTAACCACAGTTAAATGCATAGACAATGAGTTTAACTTTCAAAAAGCCAAACTATATACATGCCCTGTAAACCATTCAACAGCATAAAAAAACAGCAAATTATAAACGAACTTTAAAAAGATCTTAATTAATAGAGAATTTAAATTTTTTGAATTAACTTATGCTTTTATTCAATCGAATTATATTGAACGCTGATATCTGAAAATAAAAGCTCTTATATTTGGGCCTTAAGATTTTTATATAATTTTCTACACTAAAAAAATTTTGTTAAACCAAGTAACTAGTCGCATATACCCCAGTCTTTACCGGTATTAAAGGCAAGCACAATAGTTTCGCATTCACTTAAATTTATGTGCATTTGGGCAGCAAAACATTGAAGGCAGCTGCTCGACCAAAGCCTTTCCAACTTTTAATGACAGCTTAAACATGGAACAAAATATTATATATAAAATGCGAAAACTTTTGCCCGCACACAAATTAAAACGGAGTTTAAGTTTAGAAGCTTGTGAAACTTTACATTCGAGTGCATTAAGCAAAGTGGCAGAAACAGAGCAGTGAAAGCCACAGAATTAATTATGTTAATTGCAAACTGCGAAAGTGCTTTTTCATTTTTATTAGCCGCACTTTTAGGATGCATATTAATTAATTGGCTGGAGGACTGGCACAAACCTTGAGTGCTACTTGCAACAAGTAGCAAGAGTGAGTGCCAGTTCATTGCCACCGTAAAGGGATATCTCCTTTTTCATTCCCTTTTTATTAAATTTTATTGTTTGTGCTCTTGTCTACGAGTCGGAATATTTGGGGCAGTGTCCTTAACGCTGCGTTGTGGCCAATGCGGCAGGTTGCTGCTACAGCTGTTTGTATGATCCCCCAAAATAATTGGCAATGGAGCACTTTACAGCCACAATAACAAATTGGTTTCTCAAATTGAATTTTAAACAACGAGCGCTCTCTAAAAGGTGTTTAATTTTTATGTACATTCTTTTTGTTCACACTCACATTTTGTTTGGCATTTTTATGGCCATCATCAGTGTTGCCACAGGTGGTTTTTGTTGCACGTTTCGTTCGTGTCGGTCGCTTGAAGAGGTCAATTTATGGTCACGTACGCAGCGCCCATGACTGAGACAGAGAGTTGAATGACACGCTGAGTGTCTAAAGCTCTGGACAGAACGACTTTATGACGAGTTTTGCATAAGGTTTTTCTACATTAAAATATCTCATAAATCTCATGTGTGCTTTTGTGCAAAGAATTTGTTAAAGCTATGCCTTTTTAAAGTAAATGGTAAATTTCAGAAAAAAAATATAATATTTTTTTTATAAAGTTTATGCATTGAAAAAGCTTTTAGCTGTTTACGAGATTCGTTGCTTTGGGGCTTGTGTCTTGGCTAAACGTCAAAGCTTTTGCTCAACGTAACCATTTTAACGAAAGCTTCATTGAGTGACTTTGCTGTTCACGTTGCGTATGAGTAATTTTGCGGTAGTGTAATGTAAGTAAATTACAATTTACGAGTATAGATAACCAAATTGACTAAGCGATAAAACCCGTATATAAATTTGATAAATTTGTCATCTGTAAATATGTTTATATTTATACAAATGTGAATATGAACTTGATGAATCTACACTTGATGCACGTAGACGAGTGTTGACTCAAGGGTAGTTAAAAAACAATTAAAGAAAAAGTTTTTGTAAACAATTTAATTTGTGAAATTAGTAGGAAAATAGAAAACAAGATAAAATTTACTACAATATGTGGCTTCTAAAGAAACTTACAGTATTTATTTAACGAATCATTCCATTCAAGTTTTTTAAACTACATTCATATATTCTAATATGTGTTTAGTCATAAAAAACTTACATATTTTATTTCAATAATATTTAACACATTTTTCTGATTAAATAATTAAGCATTCTATTTAAATTGAACAAGCATTCTTTGCAACTTTATGATAAATCCGGTTTAAAATATTTGCAAGTTCCGAAGAGACTCACATAATTTATTCAGCTTCCATTTTTCCATTCCTCTATTTCCCACTGACAAGCCTCCTTTACATTCAGAAATCAACAATTTGTCATTAAGTTATTTTAATGAACAATTTTGTAAAGTTGTCAACATTTTTGTTACCTTTTACGTTAAATACTCGTACCTCGTGCACATTCAGCGATCGCATTTGACATTAAATTTCCGTCATTTATTGCTCAATTAAATTGTAGCTTCGATTTTGCAGTTTACATTTGCAATTTACATCTGTCGAGAGGCCGGGTTCAATCTGTTTAGTTAGTCAGAGGCAATCGGCCGTAGAGCATTCCGGTCATTCGCTGCAAATATCATATATACGTATGTAGTATAGAGTGTATATTATATGGTATAGAATATATTGTAAAGAGTAGCACTTAGTCGCACTTGTAACGTCAGAGCTCTTATGTTTTATGCGGTTCTCAAGTGCAACTCACGACCCTGACGTTAAGTTGTCGCCTCGATGCGGTTCCCGTTGTGGTTGCTTATTTCTCTATACCTGCACTTGTCGCGTTTATATTGGGTATATCTGTGACACACTGTTCCGATAAATAAAATGCATAATATAAAGAAAACTTTCAAAGAATAGGCTGTTTGATTTGCTTAAAAGTTTTTTAAGTATGTTTTTGGTGTTATTAAAGAATTAAATAATGCTTAACCTCGGTTATACATAAGAAAATAACCTGTTGGCAAGTCGAAATATTTTAGAGTTGAATTTAAAGTAACTAAAGCATCCATTAAAGATTAGTGTATTGCTTTAGTGCGATTCCTCGGTATAAAAGCACTTGGTTGGGATATTTTAGAGTTGTGCTTTTCTTAGTAATTTCTACTTTATTTTAGTTGTTTAATTTGTTGCTTTACATTCCCCTTTCTCTTGTATACTCTGCTCTGCAGTACTTTTTGCCTATTCTCGCATACTTTACAATATTGTTTCTCGTGTTTTTGTCGTGTCTCGCTCGGTGTGCATTCGATTAACACCTCGTTTCAGTTGGTTTCTTTGTAGTATTTTCTTCCCTTTTTTTGTATTTGTTTTTAGTTCGTTGTTGTCTGCTCCCATCCAGCTGATGATTTGCGTTGTTGTTCGCATTGCATTCTTTACAATTTTGCATTAAAAATTTCCCGTTGCTATTGCTTTTGTTCTTACAAACATTGTTTTTGTTGCTACTCTGATTATCTTGGCTTTCATTTGCTCCCCTATTTTTTTTGTTTTTGTTCTATTTTCTGTTTCAGTTAAAGTCTGTGTTGTCATTGTGACTTGGGCAATTGTTGGAGCTGTTGATATAACACTTAGATAGAAGGCGCTATTACAATGCATTTGTTTGGACCGCCAAAAAACGTGACTGTGATTTGTTTTTATTTTTACGGAAAATCAAGAACCCTATTTTTGTTAAAAAGCAAATGTACTTCAGTTTTAGCACTACAAATCAGGAAATAAAATATATACGGTGAATTATTAATTTTCCTCTAAGTTTCTTTCTTCCTCAATTATATATTTTGATATGATATTAAATTTATCCTTCCATAAATTCTGTTACGTTACAACTACTAAATAAACAAATATAGCTAAAGCTACATTGCCAGAATCAATTCAATTTGTTCTATGGGGATTCCCCCAAAAACCTCGTTACTTCTACATTTTTTTAGCATAAGCAAAAAAAATAATAAACGGGCAGACAATCTGCTACCAAAAACCTAATTGAATCAAATATGTGCGCCAATCAAGAGCAAGAGATTTTGCACACACACAAACACACACCCACTCAAAATACACACACACACACACACAATTGTAGCTAACAATTGGCGCACGTTGCCTTTCAATGTGTGCTTTATTTTTAATGGACAAAAATCATGATGATTACTATGATGATGATGGTGATGATGAGAATGGGATTGGGAAATGGGAAAATGGGAAAATGTTAACATGACGGCAACAGCTGCTGCAGCAATTGCAATTTTTTATTTAGGGAAATGCATTGAAAGGCGGCACGAGCGCAATTTAAGGGCGAAAACATATATTTGTATGTACTTTGAAATTTTAAACGTATTTGCTTAACTTACTTTCATAGAAACCGTATCGATATGCTTGCCAAAAAAACTTTCCCCTTCACAAAACAATTGCCATAATGCGCATTGTCTGTCTCAAGAATGAAAAGATCTGTTCTTTTGTTTTGTCTGGCTTCGTGTCTGGCCGCGAATATATATATATTTATATATATGTGTATATATATAAATATTTGTTAGTATGTCGTCAGCATCTGCCATTATGTAGAACGGTCAATAGTCTGTGTGTCTTTGCGGCGCATGTGTTGCCCCAGCAACACGCCTCATCAGCAGATCAACCTGGCAACGTATTTCGCGTGTCTGAGTTATGCTCAACTGAACTAAAGCTATATTCAGAATACTTTCCAATTTGTTAACTGTTAAAAAAAATATACAAATTCTATGTTAAAGTAATTCCAATTAAAAAAGTTATAGTGGCTATTTATATTTAATATTGATAATAAGTATTTAAAAGGGAATAATATAAATATAATATAATATAATAATATAATATAATATAATATAATATATGATAATATTTAAAAAACCAAACAATCTATGAGTTTTATACGTATACACAGTCCATTTAATGTAGTATACTCCATTTGGAATAAACTAAACTTAATAAAGTCTTAAGACAACAGCTCTACAGGGCGTCAAAGTTTCGTTTTGATTTCAGCTCGTTTTTTATTTCTCTCATTTTAAGGAATACAAATAAAACGAAAGTTTGGGTTCTATTATGTGTCGGTCGTTTAGTGTTGGACTTGGCATTATTGGCAGCCAATTGGCAATTGTGTGTGACTAATGCCCGGTGACTGTGTGAAACTGTTAATTGTTTGAATCAATCGGATCGACAAGAAGAACCAGCCATAAGCAGATTTCGTAGAAACAAGCAGTTGGGCACTAAAAATATACAAATACAACTACGATTTGTACTACTTATGTTAAGGTTTTGTATCTGTATCTGTATCTGTATCTGTATCAGTAACTGCATCTGTATCTGTAGATGCTTAAATGAATGCCACGAATGCCCTCAAAATATTGCCCCATTGCCAAACAACGTACAAAACTGTGGCAATTGTTTATTTTTCGATGGTTCATGGCATTTAACAACTGCAGTTTTTTCTTTTGTCGGTCTGTACAAATCTTTCGACATTGCCGACTGCAATTTTCATTTGCAATCTTTTCGTTTTATGGCCCAAAAAAGAATTGCGAGCAAAGCAAAAGAAAACTTAGTATAACTGAAAACTAAAACAAGCTGAACGCTGAATGCACTCACCATATCCGATCTGAATCAATGATCAAAGCGCAGAAATTACAATATTCCAGGAACATACAAATATTTTCATCAATCAATTTTGTTGAGAAATTGAGTTTTCCTTTGTTTTACAAAAATTTCAATAAATTTCTCTATAACTATGAAATGAAATACAACATTTCATTTCCAAAAACCTACATTTTCTGGAAATGTTACAAATTAGTGTACTAAATATAAAATTAAATTTTTTTCGGTTTTGAATTGAGAAAATCAGCTTTTGAGCAATTGCTTTCTTTTTTCAGGAGATCTGTAACAAATTTAAGTTTTAAAGTTAAAATTAATAAGTATGAGATGTAAATGGAGACATTACAACTGCAACAAGGTCAAGACTTGGTCAGAATTAGCTTTATTTAGCACCAATTGTCAAGTGTGAAGGCAATAACAATAACAACAAGAAACTACAACAAGATGCAACATATTTACAAGTAGCCCCAATGAGGCCTTTGGGTGTTGAGGAATTGAGACTCGTCAAAGTTTGAAAATCGCTTCCCTCAATGTGGACTTTGTACTCGTTAGCTGCCAAAAAGACGGCATACAATTTCTACCAAAGGGGATTGGGTAAGTGGAAGGTAGAGGGGGATTGGGAGAGTGGAGGTCTGACCGTAAAGAAAGAACACACATGGCATTACAAGATTTGAGCAAAGCTGGAAGCAAACACTCACAAACACACACACACACAGGCATTTTGCTCTCTCGAACTTAGTCTGTCTCTTGGACTCTCACTGGGAATATAGCGTCGACAGCGACGGCGACGGCGACAGAGACAGCGGCAGCGATGATCGTTTGGAGCTATACATACCGTACGTTGGCTGATCAGTTTACGCTCAGAGCTCGTCGCGTACAGTTCGTTTCCGCTCGCCCGCTTAGCCGAAAGTTAAACGATAGCAAACGTCGCCCTCGCGCTGGAACATGATAATGATTGTTATAACGTGATAATGATGATGATGATCTGATCCGGCGGCTGAACGTGTCTCGTGTTAACTGCGGCAAAGTCAGCAAAAATCCAACAACAAAGAAATTAAAATTGTGAAACGAACATTTTTGTGTACTGGGCAGACCAAAAGGTAATCCCAAAGAAAAAATACAAATAAAGTAAAAGAGCAAAGTGCAAAGAAGAAGCAACAAAAGCAACAGCAGCAACAGAATTTACCAATTGCAAAGCTTTGCTGTTTATCTGCCTACATGTGTTTGTCTGTAGTGTGTGTGTGAGTGTATTTTAGTGTTTATACTTAAATATTTCCTGTGTATTGATTATTGTAGAAATGTTGTCCAAGTGATTCGCCGCTAAAACAAAACAAAAGTGGCAATCAAAAGAGGAAGAAGCAAAAGCAAAAGATCATGCTTAATACTTGATAAATGTATCAAAATTTTCCACTAAATTAAAGTGTGCTTAAAAAGAAGGAAAAATTAAAGATAATAAGAGAACTTGGCAGCAGCAGCGTGATTAATATTAATAATTTCCTAAGGCATGCGAAAAGAGCACCAAAAAGAAAAGAAATTGTTTTTTGTTGTTGCCGTCTCTGTTTCATGCACGCTATAATTTATTATACAGCGACAGTTCTTTATACCCAAAAAAAATCAAAAAAAATTTAAAAAACCAAAAAAGTAAGAAGAAAACGCACAAACGTACAAAACAAAACGAAAGTCGCGACGAATTGAGTGGAGAAAAATAACAAAAATACTCGTATTAATCCAAGTCATTTGGTACTCGTATTTGTATTTGTATTTTTTGTGCTTAAATGTGATTTCGATAAGCAAACACAAAAAATATCATATAAAAGCTTAATATTGCAATTAATGAAATTCCACGTGTTATTGATTAATTTGTGCTGCTAACTAAATAAACTTATATTTAGTCAACAATTACTTAAAGCTTATAGCCAACAATTTGTTGTAAGTACATTTATATAAATTTATTATTTTGTTATTTTTTAAGCAGTTATTACCATTCCTTTGGATTTAGGCAACTTGGAAATAAATAATATATCTGTATAAAACTTTCAAATTTAGTTAAAGATTTCTGTTTTTTATTACTTATTACAAATTCCTTGTTCTGTTGTTAAAATCTTCAAATTTTCAAAAAAAATTAAATCTACTGTCTTTTTCTTCTTCTTCTAACTTAAATAAATTTCTTTTATTACTTTTTTTAACACGAATAATTCGGATATGTTAAAAGTAGGCAAATGTTTAATTTGCTTTAACTTAATTTTTTTTACTTTATTATTCCTTATTCCATTAAGTAATTCTTCCTAACTCGAATTTTAAAAATTGTATTCTTGCAAGTGAAATTCTTTCTTGCTTTCTTTTAATATTGTTTACATTTGATCGCTTTACTTTGCTCCAATTTCTTTATGAAGCATTTTGTGTATTCGAGTGGTCACTTGAGACTGTCAAAAGTTTATTTCATTCTTCTTTTTGTTTAGCTTTTTTGCCCCTTTATATATACAATTTTTTTTGGATCAATTTTATTTTTATTTTTTTTAGCAAGCATGCAAAGCTTGTTAGTCGTATAACGGAGCATGTACTATGTAGGTAGAAGAGAGATATATCAGGTCTACTCGGTTGAATATGGGCTACATGTTATATGGTCATAAGATAAGACACTTCAGGCAGCACTTGAAGTTTATGGCTAGACCCCCCTCCCGCACCACCGCACCACCGCACCATTAAACTCGCACCACAGTCGCTACGTGTCTCAGTTAAATTGTAAAATCAACTTTTATGGCCTGCTTTTTTTTTTGTAATTTTTTTATATTTTATTTTATTTTAAATTTTTTGAATGACGGCGCATCAGCCGAGATTACAGTTAGTTAATTAACAGCATTGGCTCAGCAAAAAAAATGTTAAATAAATAAATGTACACAAAATACTTTATGTTTATGACAACAGTTAAAATGCAGTGCAACTAGCAACAGTTAGTGCCATAAGTATGCACCCAAAAGTGTAGTCGCAGACAGCAAACAAATCGTGCAATGACTTCCCTATGTTCGTTTAATCTATGTATATACACATATATACAATGGATAGTCTCCCATTTATAGAATGAACGCACTTCCTGCTCGATATCAATCACCCAAAGGTTTCCAGTTGACATTTTGCTTTTCAACACTCGATCAAATTCAGGTGCAAGCTGAAAACGTGACTCGCATTCTGATTGTTAAATTAGCGTCGCCTTTTTGTTATTATCATCTTCATCATCAATGATTAAATTCTATTGTCTTCAGTTTTTTTTTTTTGTCGCATCATTTTTATTTTATTATTATTGTCACAGTGTAAAAGAGTTTCATCTAATTAGCTCAGACTTGGGGTGCTTTTTTTATGGACCGAGTGCGAAAAGACAACATCTTAATTACCTGTCTGTCAGTCAGTCTGTCGTTTTGTGTCTGTTTTAATTTTTTGCCAGGTGGCATTTAGATAATTTTAACGTTGTTGTATACAACAAAAATGATGTGATAAGCAAGAGGTTTTCTTTTTACTTCTAAAATTTATTTGATTGTTGCTGTAGGTTGTTTAAAATATGTAAAGAAGTTCTTACTACTACCAAATAACAATGCTATTTCGTTACAATAAAGTTTTTATGTATTCATAAAATTCTAATAATCTTAGAACTTATTTTAGACTAACAAAAGCCCCTTAAAGCTCAATTTATAAGCTCAGCTTACAAAGTTTTCGGAACAAGTTCCTAATGCTCGCAATGGATTTTTTTACATTTGTAGAACAATCTTTGTGAAATGAAATGAACTGAATTTTTGGCATTTAACTAGTTCATGGCCTTAACTAATTAACATAAAATTAATAGTAATTAGAACAGTGACTTGACAGTATTAACTGACGATTTCAAGAAAACATCAGATACATAAACTATAGGGCTTGATTTTGAACGATTTTGCAGCTTAAATGATTCAGACCAAGAAAGGTGTGAATTACGTATAACATCTTATCAGAATTTGGTACTTCCTGCACTCACTCGATGACTTATCGGGACACCTTTCGTCGAGTAATTGGCGGAAATAACCAGAAATAAATGTTTAAAACAAACTGCGAACACAGTTAACCGGAGTTTAGACGTCAGACAAGGTTTGAGAGTGCGTCAAATGCTGCACGTCATCAATATATGAGTACATTAACATTTGCATGTCACTGTTAATCAAGCGTTTCCGATTGATTTGATCCAGAGATGTCGCTAAGTGGGTCCAACGCATTGGTCAACTGATCAGACAGCCGTTACACGTAATGGCCATGAATCATACGTGGTCGTTAACAACAACTGTTGGTCCAATAGTTGACAACCTGTGACTGGCGGGGAGTCTTGGGAAACCACTTGAAAAAATGAGTGCAGGTTATCCCCAAATAATTGACACACTCAATCAGCACGTTTATGTTAATTCGTAATACGCGTGGCTTTTAAAATACTTGTGATCCAAACTGAACGCTTCCATTATCACAGTCATCCTCTCTTTTTCTCTCCCTCTGATACAAACCTCTGGGTTTACAAACACACACACACACTCTTCGTTTATCAGTGCCAGCAAATCTGCGCAAATAACAAATATGTACCAAGCTTATACATTGTACTACAGTATATAAAGTATATAGTATCTGTCCATGTCGAGTCATATATCTTATCTAGAGTGACATGCATGTCACTATTTAAACGTCGCACTAACCACAAGGCAAACTGTCTGACTCCAAGAGTAAGTTGCCTGTGACTTGTTTCAAGTTTAGTTTGTCCCCCATTCACATTCATTGTGTTGCCTGTTTTCCAAACATAATATAAAATATTTCACTTGGCATGCAGCGTATGATACCGACCCACTCGATGGAGACAATCACTAAAACCCCACATATAATAATAAATATATATGCATACTTATTTTTGGGTGTACATGCATACAAAAAACTAAGTTTAATGTGCCAAATGAATCTCTAAAATAAACATTCACTGCAAATGCTCTAAGACTTAATATTTTCATGACTGTAGATATGTTTAAGCGGTCCCTTTTCAATATATTGGTCAGTAAATCTAAGCTTTCTATTATTAAAATACTTCTCAGTTCTGATACTGAGCTTTGTTTTGTGAAAAGTATATAAATATAGTATAATAATATAATAAATAATAATATAATTAATAAATTTTCGGACTAGAGTTTAAATTACTTAAGCTAAATTGGAACGGAATAATGACACCTTAAAAATTTAAACTTTGAGTTCTAAAAATTTTCAGAATAGAATTTATTCAAATTTCAAGTTTAATGTTTAACAAGCCTATAGTAATTCTCTTAACAGACTTGATCAAAATTGAACATATTTTCAAATGTTATTTTTAAATTATGTTTGTAATTTTAAAACTTTAAATTCCTTAAATTCTTATTATTTCTAATTGACAATCCTAACATTCGGTGCGGTAATAGCTTTAAATATTTTGTAGGGTATACTTATAAGTCAATGATATTGAAATGCCGGTCATGGGATTCGCATATTTTGGCTGATTGATTTGTTGCCAGTCAGACTGTCGCTTCGTGGTGTTGCCGCCTTTGCCAATATGCTTCTCTCCTTGCTTCTCGACTCGTGTTGTCTCTTCTCTCCGCTCCGTTTTACTTCGGTCTTTTCGCCCACATTTTTTGGAGTCTCACCTAGATTTTTTTTTTTTTTTTTTGGATGTCAGTCTTTGTATTGTATGTTTATTTGCCTGATTTTAGAGTGTCGATTTGTGAACGCCTCAATGTTTACTCTTTGTCAGCTGCTGATGCTCGATTTTTGTGCGTTGGTATATTGCAACAAATAATTTTGTTGATGATCTCGTGGTCTTAACGTACTGCGTGTTTAGCTATTGTTATGATTATTATTTCAATGATTACGCATTTTTATGGAGGTTTTTTTTTTTCATTTCCTTTTTGGCATTGGTCAACTTGGCCTGATACGCATTGCCACCATTATAAATTATTAATTTCAAGTTGTTGTTGTGAATTGTTGTGAGTTGAGCCCGCAATAATGAGATATGGCTATTTCATACGTTGCGGCATTTCATCATAATACGACACTTAATTGGTCAAAATGTTGGCAAACTTTTGGGGATTGTTTTACTTTTATCAAATTGTTTGAAGGACAAACGTTTGTAATATTATAATTAAGCTTAATTTTGGAAAAGACGAGTTTGTAAAAATATTAGTAGCTATAAAGTCAGTTTGTGATTTTTATAAATAATAATAATATATGGTGTTGATTCTGATGAATTTCAAAGACACAATACAATTTGAACTTCGAAATGCGTATTCTTTACTTATCTTTCAATCTATTCTATAAATTTAATTAAATACTGACTAGAAATAGTAAAGACGTAGTATTTATGAGGTTTGTTTTTGTAAATAAAGTATTTTATTTCAAAATATTCTAGTGTCTTCGAAAGTTTTAGGTTTTTATATTCTCTGCTTATTTTGAACAAATGTTTTTCTTTTTAGCACTCGCTGAAAATGTAGTTAGCAATCTTTACAGTTGCAAAAGCGTTATTATTCATTTAGCTATTTGCAATTATCTAATGTATGCGATTTGTGGTTTTTCTCCCTGTCTCTTTTTCTATCGCGTTCTCTGTCTAACCTAATACTATTTTTTTATTTATTTGTTGTCGTTGTTTTCTCATCTGCCAATTGCAATTGATTTGTTATTGTCTTGGCGCTTTGTGCAACAACTAATTGTGGCGAGCACAAATAATGTGCGCAGTTGCAATAATGATAATAATAATCATAGACTGTCACAGAACTCAATCGGTTGACTCTTTTCTATAGCGTATACTTAACCAACCAATGATAATCTCACCGCCAATTTGATCGACCCATCGGCAATTGGGCGCCATAATAAATGAATTCTGTATTTGAAAGCTAATCAAAATAAAAGAATTAAACAACAAGGGGCAACATTAAGGGGCAACAACAAAATTAATTGCTGTCGCCGCTGTTTGCAAAGTTTTTATTAACTGTTATTTGTTTATTTGCTTGTGTTGTTTTACAATTTTGTTTTTTTTTTGCATTGTTCGTTATCAAGAAATTGCAATCAAAAAAACGTGCAGCCAAGAGGGCAACTTACAGTTTCAGGTTTCTAGTTGTCTGTATATTTTTATACCCGTTACTTATAAAAAATAAGTATAAGGGTATATTGTGTTCGTTGGAATGTGCGTAACAGGTAGAAGGAGGCATCTCCGACCACATAAAGTATATATATTCTTGATCAGCATCAACAGCCGAGTCGATATAGCCATGTGTGTCTGTCCGTCTGTCCGTCTGTCCGTCTGTCCGTCTGTCCGTCTGTCTGTCCGTGTGAGCGCCTAGATCTCAGAGACCATAAGAGATAGAGTAACCAAACTTTCACACGTAGATCAGAAATGCGTTGGAGCAGGTCAAGTTTGTTTTAAATTTTGGACCCGCCTACTTCCACGCCCGTAATTCGCGAAAAACTGGTCATCCGTCTGTATAAACACAAGGATCTCAGAGACTATACGAGATAGAATATTCAAATTTGTCACACAGATTTCCATATACCTCACGCAGATCAAGTTTGTTTCAAATTTAAGCCACGCCCCCCTCCGCCCCCGCAAATCGCGAAAAACCACCTCACCCACAATTGTTCATATAATACGTATTTTTTGGTAATAACCGATATCTGTTATTATTATCTATTATCCCACTGAATCGCAACAAGATCGGACAAGTAGAACAGCAGTTATTGCGTGTCTAAGTTGTTAAATCAACAGGTGCCCCCTAGAGTATGCAATAGTTTTTGTATTGTTAAACCTTATTAGAATGCTTAAGATTTTCAATTAGTTCTGGGAACGTAAATATGACATTAGGATTGAATCGATAATGTATAGATATAAGTAACGGGTATCCTATGGTCGGGATCTCGACTATAGCCTTTCCCACTTGTTTTCATTTTTTTGTTTGCTTTATTTGTTTCTAATTATTTTCTTTTAATTAAGTTTAATTGAATTCGACTGAGCGCCTTAGTTGTAAGTGTTTCCTATTGCTAAGACTTGCAATACCCTTTCATAATTGTTAAAGTTTGACTGATACACAATGCTAAGATAGTAAAGATATAGATCTAAAGTTTGTTGTGTTAACTTTAAAATGTGTCTGTTTTATGTTCTGAAAAGTTCATAATGACTGAATAAGAAAAAAGAAAGTTATGCATTATTAATGTTGATAAAAGATACCGAAGTCTGCACTGCTTGTAACATTAATATTAGAAGATACAAAGCTAATACAGCTCTACGTATACTTACTACACTTCTTTGGGAATTTGAAATGAATATTTGAATTAAAGGGCATTTCTCAGTCGCTCCTTTTTTTACAGCAATATTACCAAGTTTTTTTCAATTTTGCAAAGCGCCTCCGGCAGCAACGACAACAACAACAACCAGATGAGAATCAAAGCACAATCAAAACGCGCCAATGTCGCTATAAAGTGGGGAACCTAAAACTGAAACTCGGGCCGAACAGTTCATTGACATCTGTCGCCCATTTGAGGGGGAACGCTTGAATCGGTACGGGAGTGGAGCATCGATTGAAATGTGCGCAACAATTGTCAGATAAAAAGTCAAGGTCGTTGGCGCTAGCTAGCTGATAACACAAAAGAAGAAGACGAAACAGTCGAGACGTGTGTGTGTGTGTGTGTGTGTTGATAACAGCAGCTAAAAGTCGCAATAACGAATACAGTTACGAGTACTCGCACTCGCATTCACATTCTCTATTAGAATTACTCAACAGCCAAGATGTCGTACTTTAGTTTTATAATAAACGTACTCAAATGCCAATTTATTCGATATTCATACCCACAATTCATTCATTCATTAAAGCGACGCCGTAAAAAATATTTTTAAACAATTTATTGCGTTTCATTATGACGCATGAACGAAATTCCACGTTTCCTGGAGATATTTCGCTAAAGATACTTTTATTTGTACATACCTGGAAAGTATTACTTATAACATATTAGATTAAGGGCTTAATTACGGGTTTTCTTCAGTTGATAAATTAAAAGCCTGAATGGATATCAAAGTGAATCATGATATAAGCCAATCACATGGTGTTCAGAAGTTCATAATTGTATATTCCTTTTTTCGAATGACGGGGTTTCCGCTACGATTAACAAAATTTGACAGATTATAAGAAATATTTCAGCTGGCTTAATTTTCACTTTATTTTAGCTAACAAATTGATTGATCGACGTGTTTCCAACGAAAATGCCACCATAAATATTTTTAAATATTTTTCGATTTCTTTTTAATTGTATAATTTAATAATATCCCAGCATGGATGAAATGTATTTCCAAACTATTAAATTAGCTTTAAATACGAGTAGAAGCTGAAAATATATTAACTTGTATAAACAGTTTTTAGGACTCAACTTTTTGTTATTTCATCTGCTTAATAATTATAATTAGTCTTTAGTTTTATTCAGTCGTTCTTGGCTTATTAAAGGCAAAAGAACTCCTCCCTCTAAGCTGTTGATGAACTTTATATTGCTCTCCGCCTGGCCTAATGATGTTTTGTGTTTCGCTATTAAGTTCATTAATCAACGCTGTCATTCATGATTTTGTTTTGGGGTTTTTTCTTCATTTTGTTGGCGGATGTGTTTTTTTTTTTGCCATTTTGCGGATACACTCACAAAAGATTAGTTCAATGTTATCGCTAAGTTTTGAATTTGCCATGGAATCGCCCGCATTTCATGCATAATACTTTTTTTTCGTCTTTCTATTTCTTAAGCTGGAAACTCAATCAATCAGCAAATTAAATTTATTAAGAAACTTTTTATTTAATGAATTATGACATCACCAAAGTAAAACACATGTCTAATGATTTGTCTGCTTTTTCTACTTTTGCTTCAATTACAGAAATCTGGAATTAAGAAAACTTATTGAAATGGCCTCATCACCCAATCAAGCTGCACCGCCTGTTCTATGGCGCGCTCGACGCAAAATTGGTGAGTTTTTTTGTTTACATTACATTTCACATTTACAATCTTAAAATCTATGCCAAATTTTTGACATATCAAATGGGCAGAATTTATATAATATTTTTATTATTTTTAAAACACAAAATACGATTCAATTTATTAAATCGTAATTGTATTTTAAGACCTAAACTCTCCGTCTCGAAAATTTCATGACAATCGGATAATAATTATAGAAGGTATTGAAGATGATGGAATGCAATACTTTTATTAGAAAAATTAATATTGCAAGCTTACGGTGTATTTTTTGTCGAGCATAATTAATAGTTTAACTACAAAGTGTCACAGTTATAAAAACAATGCATTTGACATTTTCATGAAGCATTTAATGCTCACTTCAAAGGATCATTGCCACTATATCTCTTTCCCGCTATTTGGTGTCAAAGTTCAGTGGCATGTAAGCGCTTTTTGCTTTCATTCACAGCATGTTTAAGCGTTCATTATCCTGGCATTGTTTCAGTTCATCACAGCTCTCAGTTTTCTGAATGTCGCTTAAATGAATGACAGTTCAGTTTTTCACTGGTGCCTGTTGCTCAGCTTCCTTTTTTTTATTGGTCTTGTTGTAATTGTCATTAGTGTTGGCAAATAAAATATTAATGAGCCGTCTCACACAAAGAGAGATAGGGAACTGTTGGTTAAGGTTCGTATCGACAACAAAGTGCTTGTAACAAAAGCATCAAGGAGCGTAAAGTGAAGATAAAGTTGTCAACCTTTCGTTGACTTTTTGCCATAATTAACACCTGCAACGGATATAAATAAGTTCTTAGTCATTTGCGTCGGAAGTGGAAGTAAACTCCAACAAAGCTTACTCCAACTTTATGTGAGTTCAAATATCTAAAAGGGTTTTTTACGCTGCCAATTCTGAATGTCCATTAACTCAAGACATTAAGATGCTTTAAAAGAATTGTTAATGCAGTTCTTTCCCAGGAAGTGCTAAATATATAATGTTAAAGTTTGGTATATAAGTAGAGTTATGGGTAAGGAATATATTTACTATGAAATTTACATTGAAAATGGGTTTCATCATGTTGGAGATAGATTATTTTTAACGATTTTTAGTTAAGTTTTAAGTAAATAACGTGTTTTAAAAAATACAGCAAAAATACCGCACAGCTCACCAAATAAGTTGCAACAATGTTGCCTTGCCACAAGCTGTGGCAACACTTAATGTTTCGCCTACTTAAGACGCTTCACTGATTTCAATTTCCATTGCTCAACTCGTTTTTGGTCCAAATTTGTTAGGATTAGCGAGGGAATTTGCAAAAGGCCAGCTGAGAATTTACCAAATTGGAAAATTGTTTTTCCAATCAATAACAATTCGTGGTATTAAAATAATTAAGCGCAAAGTGGCCCGCAAAAGCGTCTGTAAACAAGTTGAATGATTTATTGGCCCAAACTATGTGTGTATTTAGACAATTGAATGGGAATGGAAAACAGGATGATGGGTAGGGGTATAGAAAGGGGGGGCGGGGGTTAGGCACTCAAAACTTGTACAGTGCCAAAAACAATCACATAAAGTTTTAATTAATTTCAAACAAGCTAACAAACAAACAAACCAAACACAGTCAACTGAATACAATAAGAACTTTGCAAAATTTATGGTTGTCGGCAGTACAGTGAAACGCGGCTAAGACAGCTTCGTTATTTCAAGTGGCATGCTCCGTTACACGCTTTGTCAACACAGACAGAGACACACACACACAAACACACTGAGACACTTGTCGGCGAAAGTCGCAGGAAGTCAGCGATGCTGTCACGCTCGCTGCGGTCGCTTGTCATTTCCGTTTCCGACTAAACACACATAAACACAAACACACACACACACACACAGCAAAACACACACACCTTCCGCTTTGTTCTTTACTGCCGGTAACTTGGCATTGAGCGTAAAAAAAACAAACAACTTCACTCAGTTCGTATATCGTAAGCTTGCAAAGCTTTCTTTGCATTTGCAAACACAAAGTCAAAGCCATAAAGCTTTTTATCCAAAAGCTTCATCAGCTGTCGCGACAAAGTAATTTGAGTATTTTATGGTGGTTGTTGTTGTTGTTGTTTTTGCATTTGCTTATGTTTTGACTCAAACTCAAAGCCGGATCTTCTTGTCGCTCGCATATAAAATTTCTTGGCGTTGGCGTTTTTTGTTATTTTCCATGCCAAATAACAAATTAAAGTTTGTTGTTGCAGTTGTTAGAGCTTACTAACGGTGCATTCGCTTGCTTTGTTTGCCTTGAGTCATGCTTGAGAAACAGCAGCAACAAAAACAACAACAACAACAACAAGAAAGAAACACAGCTGTTCAGCATTTGTCTCTTATTGTGTTTGATTAGCTGTTTTACTTTACTTCTTCCCTGTTTGATAACAGTTTCTGGTATTTTTTAGTGCTTTTTTAAACAGCTTGTAATTGAAATTAAAATCTGCTGACAGACTTATAAAGTAGAAAGACTGTAAATTGAGTAAATAATTCTATTTATTTAAATACTATTGGGGATTTTGTTCGAATTTTTCTGAAAGCTCAATGTGTCATTACAGAAACGTTTTACAAATTATTTTAATTAATGAATCAAATAGAAAACTTATTTCAAACTTAATCTCTACGTAATTTTCTATTAATCAGTTTGCATATTTCTTAAAACAACATTTTTTATTGTAGAAATTATTTAGTAGTATTATTTCAATGTTAAAATGTTTTTTTTTTAGAACTATCATTGATATTTCGAAGAATATTTCTGAAAGTAAAATGTGTCATTTCAGAAAATCATTATTTAATTATTGTGATTAAGTGAATCATTAACTGATTTTCTAAGATGCAAATTCTATGCAATTTGTCCATTTTTTTTATAATTAAGAAATATTTTCATATTGCAACTTGTTGTGCACTCTTAAGTAAATTTTTAAAAGCACTCCAAAAAGCTTTTTTGCAGCTTCTCTGCATACGAAACTTAAATGTGACCAGACTTATTAGCCTCTCTATCTGTAGTCAGAGAGCGGCAATCAATTGCGGCCATGGTCACATTAACAGCAACAGTAATATCAGCAACAACACCACTTACCCATTTCCCAGGTCACACATGCACAAACAGAAACTCACAGATACTGAAATATTTTTGCGACTGATAAGAAATCTGGCAACACCAAAACGAAACTTACGCTATCAACACCAGAGAATGATAATGCGAATGAGAATGAGAATGCAAAATGGAATGGCGAGCAGAAAATAAAATAAACTAAAACAACAAAAGGCAACAAACTACATACATACATACATATGTATCTACTACTGTTAGCACACTAACAAATAAGGCAAGCGATTAAGAATGAAAGAAAGAGCAAGCGAACACGCACGCCAAAGAGTGTGAGAGAGCGGAGCGAGCGCCAGCTGAAGTTCATTAATCGCCGCTCGACAAATGTAAATAATACGCAAAGTCAAAACGCAGCCACAAATAAGCAAAAAGCAAAAAGCAAAAAAAAAAAAATAAAGCTCAATGTTCTTTTACTTTGCCGCGCAGCACATATTTGAGTGTTTTGCTTTGTTTATTTTAGGCGAATTCGCCGCGAGTTGTCGGCGTCGTCGTCGTCGTTGTCGCCGTCGCTGCTGCGCTAGCCAGATATTTTTGAGCGCAACTCGTTTTTAGTATCTCTCAGATATTCGACGTGTTTGGTTGTCGCGACAGCAAAAGCGGCCCGAAAAATTGTTTGAAAATATATATTTAAAACAAAAAAAAAGAAGAAATACAAAATATCAACTGTTGAAAACGCAACAAAAATAAATATTTTTTTCGGGCAGAGTTTTGTAAGTGCAAGTGTACGATTGTGTGTGTGTGTGTGTGTGCGGCAAAAGACTGCATTAAAAAAAGAACAGCAACAACAACAACAATATAAAGTGCAAGTTGTTCGCGTCGTTTTCATTATTTTTATCTGCGTTTTCGTTTCATTCTGCGCTTGTTGCGAATTAAAAAAAGTAAAATAAAATAAAAAAAAGGAATCAAAAACGTTGGCGATCAACGGTCGCGTGCTCATTCGTATTCTACTTCTTCATCCTCATTCTTCGTGTGTGTATGTGTGTGTGTGTGTGTGCTAGTGTGTATCTGTGTCTGTGTGAAGAGGTGTTAAAATCTATCTAACGAGAGAGATACAAATTTCTGTGGCTGAGAATAATCAAATAATAGGCGCAAAATTATGCACAACGCCTTGCGAAAAGAGAAAGAATACAAATTTTCGACATACCGCTAAAAATAAATGTAAATAGCACAGCAAAAATTAAAAAAGTAAAATAGAAATAAATCAATTACATTAAAAAGTGAACAAGTGACGAAAAAATGAAATTAAAATGAGTGCCAACAATAAAACTGCAATTGTGAGTTGAAGTTAGAGTGCAACAATTCATACACACACATACATTGAAAGCTTTTATACATTGGTTACACTCAACCAAGTTGAAAGCTCGACTCTTTTACGCTCTTCTTACTTCGTTTTGCTCCATACACAGCTGATCAGCAGCTGCAACTGCCGAGTTGTGTAGCCGTTGCTCCCTTCCTCTCCTTTATCCTCGACAAAGTGCAGCGTTGCCAGCTCGTTTTAATTCTCTTCTGCTTCGACTGTAACTGTGACTGCGGCTGACTTTTGACTTATCTCCCATTTTTATTTGTTATTATTATTTGTGTGTGTTTTATGTATGCGGCGAGTTTGCTAAAAAAAAAAAAAAAAAAGAAAAATATCACAATACAAATATTAAATACCGTATGTGTGTTGGTGCCATAATAATTATTGTTATTTATGATTATTTATTGTGCAGAGCATATCATAATTTTGAATTAAGTGCGCCGTTTGTTATTATGCTTTTGTTATGGTGTTGCTTGTTTTTTTCTTTTTTTTAAGGTTTTTCCACTTTTGTGTGCATAGAGAGCGTAACGTTGAGTGGAAGAGATCCGATTCGAGCATGAGTGCGTGAGAGAGCGGCAACAGAAGCTTGCGGTGTGGAGGGAGGGTGCCAACGATAAGCTAACTGAGCAGCCAACGCATTACCCACAACCAACCCTCACCCCTCCCCCTCCCCCTTACCATCCCCCTCTCACCACCCCCTTCGCCCACAAAAGCTTGGAGACAGGTGTGCGGTCGCTCGGTGCTTTGTTGTTCACTTGGCTTTGTTGGCGTTATTGCTCTTTTTTCCAGAGAGCAGCTTTAGTAGCTCTTCTGTGTGTGTGTGTGTGTGTGTGTCTGTGCGTATGAGAGCAAGTTTAGTCATTAAGTCTTTTTACATGACATTTTTGTTGCTGTTGTAGCGGAAATGATTTTGTCGCATTTTGTTTGCTCTTTAACTTCTTGAACCTCTCGCTCGCACTTGCTAGAATTTAAAGTTTCAGTTTTAGGGTTTCCTTTTAGTAAATGGTGAGAATATTACCTGAAATTTGTTTTAAATGTTCGTAAGTAGAAAACGTGATAAAAAAGCTTTTAAAAGTTAATAATTGTTATGGTAACTAGATTTCGATGAAAACAATTAAATATCTTGTTATTACCAGAAATATTGCGTGTTAGTCTTAATTAAACAGTTAATACAAATAATTATCAAGTAAGTCGAGAATTTTTGTACCCACAACAATCTGAACCGCACTTAACCCGGACGCACCTTCTCTAAATTGGCTTCCAATACAATAATGATAAGCTTTATCTAACTCTTGCAGTTGTGCACACGACTTTATTGTTTATGATTGTCATTATCACGAGGAATTACCATTATTATCCAGCTAAATCTAGTCATTACTCACGCTACAGAAACAACTTATCAGCCTATATACTAGGTAATAATAAATAATATTTATTATTTATTAAATATTCATGTGTAGATGCTGATATGGGAAACGGAATACATTTCTTTTCCATTTTGACATACGACACTCATTTTCATATCAGTAAGCACAAAATTTTAATGCCGTCAGTTGTCCAAAATAGTCATTGACCAGAGTCGATACTATACTGATAATGGATTTCCTTTGATTCAATGTCATTTTGATTTTTGAAAGAAAAAATATGTTAGATTATACTAACATAAGTAAGGATCGCTGCACAATCTTTTCATTGTTTTTCTGCAGTTTTTTAAGCTAATTTAATTTTTCTAAGTGTTTCCCAGACGTTTCTCATAATATACTATGCCTCCCAGCATCTCTTTCTTTCTACCACTCTTTTTAATTGCTGGCCTCAATTTCAACTTCATGGCCATATTCAACCCGTCTTGTCCCGCTCGAACCATTCCAGATCCTACCATAAAAGTTCACTCAAGAGGCAAGCGGAGGGATTATAAATGTATTGCAAAAGATCTCAAGTTGATTGCTTGACAACTTACATATATGGTTACTACAGCTGGATTATGATAGAGCTCCTTTTAGAAAAAGTGTCTTGGAGGGGTAACATTAGAGTTGTAATTGTGGATTCCTTCTTCCTGCATTTTTTGTATGTCATTTGAGTGAGTTTCATTTAGAGACAACTTGTTCAGCTTGTTTATGTGGGTTAACAGTTCTTGGGCACATTCCAAAAATGTTCAAATCGCTCCTCATGCTTTGTTTATTTTTTTTTGCTATCTCTTTCTTTCTAAGTCTATTTACAATTTGCTGAGCTGTTGTTTAATTTATGCTCAATTTCTTTGACGTCAAACGTTGCCGAATTTTAGCACTTTTATGGCGTGGGGTCTTTTATTTTGTTATTTTTATGATAATAACTGAGTATTATGATTATTTGATTCTTTATTGTTTGTTACACTTATTATTATTGGTATTGTTAGTGTTTTTTAAATAGTATCTACGTTCCATGCAAATAAGTTTACACAAATCCATGAGTTAGTTTTTAGTTTTTCTTTTAAATTAATGGCTTTTTTTTTCCTTTTTCCCTTCTTTTATGTTTTTGTAATACTTCAATAAAGCTGTTTGTTTTTAAGCTGGCACGTGTCATTAGTTTTATTTGTTTAACAATTGACGACACTTTTAATTTGCATCTCATTGAGGTTTAAGAACTGATAAAACAATAGATAGATAGGGAAGACAATGAGAGAGAAAAAGAGAGAGAGAGATGAGCTTCAGCAATCTCATTGCAAAACTCGTTTCTCAGTAATGTGACGCAACGAACAAATTGTCAACTACATTTAAATATTTTGGTTATTTTTTATTATGCAAATATTTAAGAGAAATTTGTTGTGATTTTTATTAATATAATTTTAAATCAAAATATGTTTCGAATTGTGATTTTAATCTTTCAAATACAAAAGAAACTTGTTTTCTATTTATCTCAGGATTTATAAAAATGACAGTTACATAATCTGATATATTGATAACTTATCAATGATAAGCAATGTATAATAATAATAATGAGAGAAAATATATTAGAAATATACTTGCAATGATCATAAATGTTGGAAAAGCATCAAAAAAAACAAACTTTAGGTTCTACGATCATTATTGATCTTAATTTTGGTATATAGCTCACTGAAGTTCAGTAGGAAGGGTATAAATACGGGGAACAGATTATCATCAGAATCATCAGTAAATCTGGGAAAATCAATTAAAAAGTAAAGCTGCTATAAAAACGTTCTGATGTGTTGGGTTTTCCTGGTTTCTGGCAAAGATTCAACGTTGCTTTTTATCTTACACAATAATGAGAACTGCCATAAAATGAATAAAATATTGCCCGACATTTCGTTGTTACATATACAAATATATGTATTTATGTATTCACATATAATCACATTCAGACTGCTCGATATCTCAAGGTTGCCCCGTAAAATAAACAATTTGTACAATAAAAACATATGTAAACATATGTAGAATATATTAAAAAAAAAACATATATTTTTCATATTTATTTTTTTTACATATGCTTTTGGTCTTCAGACGTCTAGTAATTAACTTGATTCTTATCTTTAAAAGCTTCTTCTTGATTTCGGTGCATTTTTAATAATTTATTTTTAAATCGGAAGCTGAATTACAGAATTTTCAAACTGTGGGGGAGAACTGAGCGTGATTCATTTTGAAAAAATTACTTGTTGGAGGCAGAGTGAAACTTGCGTCATAAATCGAACTACAATAAAATGTGTGCCAAATGAAACATAAAATACAACAACACACAATAACAACCAATTTATAACTCGCAAAGAAAATGCCCTGTAATATAGAAAAAGTGTTCAAATAAATTAGTAATTAAAACTCCGGATTTAAATCTCATTCAGTTATGAAATTAAAACTAATCTCATTAGTAATGGTATTAATATTATTAAGATATTTTAGAGAATATATTAACACAATATATATTCACAAGTATGTATCTTTCCATGCTTAAGTTCTACTTTCTAAACGACTTTCTGTATGCAAAGCTCTAAGCTCAATTATAGCGGTTTAGCTTGTATACCTCACCTTAAACTATTGTCACTGGGTTACAGGGTATTAAGCAGAGCGATCGCCTTTGTGCATGCATTGAATGAAGGAAATGGCGCTGCCCACGCGACACTAAAAGCCACGGAACGCGACGGCCTCCGTCGCTGTCGCTGTCTCTGCCGCTGTCGCTGTCGCAGTCACTACTGCTGCTGTATGCTGTCGTCATACCTGCGAAGGCTCTCTCGCTTCTACGCTCGCTCTCTCGCTCTCAGTGTGTCGTTGTTGAATTCGCCGCAAGTGACGCGCGCAGTTGGCTGCAGCGTTGTTGCTGCTTATCACGCAGCGTGGGTTGCCCTCGCACTCGACCCCTCTCGCTTACACTCACCCGCTCACATATGGCTGTACGCTTGCTACACTGCTCACACATTTGGTTGGACTATGTTAAAAACACGAAAGTTCACATTAATAAATCTGCATTAATGAAACATATTTTATTTAGCTGGCCATGCAATATATCTGAATTTTTGGCAGGCATGCAAACAAATTTCATTAATTATCTGCATATACAGCCATAGGCATAGAGATGTTTATATATATACATATAAATTATATATAGGCATATACATAAGTAAAGCCCCCACACATTCATTATCAGCAATGTGACAAGACTCTCTCTCTCTCTCTCTCTCTCTCTCTCTCTCGCTGTCTCGATTCTCTTTGAGCAGTCTCTGTTTATTTATGTTTTTACTATTGGCTTTTGTTATGCACTTTCTTGTGTTTTAGATTATTATTATTTTCCTTGTACAGTAGTTTGTGTTTTTCTGTTATTGTTTTTGCTTCGGTTTTCGCTTTGCTCGCGTGCACAGCTGGTGGAAAATTTTCCAGTGCTTAATAAAAAAAAGTATATAGAATTAAAATTGATGCTTAAATCCCAGCGACTTGCTGCCCTCCCCCTCTCCTCTCCATCTCCCTCTCTCAATCTTTGTGAGCACTGTGGCGCCTGCATTCACGTTTGCTGTTGTTTTTCTAGGCAAAGTGCATTTTTATTGTATTAGGTAATTAGCCTGTGGCCCCTATCTAAAACGTGAGCTGAAATACAGGGAAATACTGGGAAAATGTTGGGGAATTATATCCAGTTTAACAGCCCTTAACAAATGGGCACGTTCATGAGCTTAGAGATTAAAAATGATGAAAACCAGTTGCAAATTATAATAAAATTACGTATGAAACATTTTAAATGGGGCAATTTAATGATAAAACTTGTCTAATTGTAATTAGTTAATTGATCTTAAATTTTGAATTTCAGACTTTGTATGCAAATCGGGGGCTGTTCCGGTTTTTAATACCCTAACAAAGCGTATTACAACTTAGCTACTTAATACAAATTTTTTATATGTATTAGAATAGGATTCTTTTTTTTAATCTAAGCAATTATACTAAAAGGGGAGTTTTTAGATATGCATATAAATGATGATTTTCCTCTTGTTAAGAAACACTTTTCTTTAATGACTTTTCGTCAAATACATAATTCCTATGTAAGCTGGATGTTTTGGCCCTGTTTACTTTGTGCTCTTTTTGCGTTTCAAATTTCAATTTCCCAGAAACCGCAACTTTTATTGCTGTTGAGTTTCGGTACAGAAAACCTTTTGCTCATTTTGCCAACTGCTTTATTTGTGAATTTCTTGTTCTTTTGCTTATTAATGTGCAACGTCGTGCAATATTTTGAATATTGTAAACATTCTGGGACCGCCCTCGAGGCATCGTCTTACAATTTATGCTGGGCTCGACATCAGACCCAGAACTAGAATGAGTATGAGACGTAAGCCAAAGACCCGATCCGACGTCTGAGTTCGGAGTGTGTCTGTTGTGCCTTTGAAAAATAAAATTAATATACAAAATAAACATTTGGTCCTCAATGTTTATTCTGTCGAAAGAGAGAAGCGATGCATGCTATAAGCTGTAAGCCGAAAAACTAAATGAAACAATCTTTTTTGTTAAATTAAATTAAATATAAATTCGTTGGAAATATTTGCATATGCAGATTGAAAAGTCTAAAGTGGATGAGAAGGATTATAGAACTCGATTAATTTATAAAGAATAAATATAAATAACACACTTGTAACACAAAAAATCATAAATATTATTGAAGATCATTTTAATAGCTGTCAAAACAATCTCTCTAATTTCTTCGTTGTATTTCTTGTTTACTACGTTTCCATGTTAATCTTTATTTTATGCTCTAGTACAAAGTTCAAGAACCCGTATTTGGTTTACCAGCTGACCCATTTCCTTATGGCCGTTTATAATGTACGAGGGGTTTTTTTTCTTATGAGTTCACAGCGCTGCCAAATAAACAAACAAAGCAATTACAAGTGCCAAGTGAAAAGCAAATTTTTCCAATCTCAAAATTCTCCATAAAACACAAAGACACACAAGTAGCTTTCCTAACCTCCCTAGCATCCCGTACGCCCCCTACTTAACATATCTAAATATTATAAGTGTATGCCTAAATAAACAATTCTGAGATAGATATATTATTATTGTATACAATACATGTGAAGGTGTATTTGTTATTTGCGCACTTGGTTCCATGGTAATGCGCTCAAATAATAGATGATTCCAATTTCGATATCCAAACCGTATCCAGTTCAAAAATTTCTTGTTGTTTATTTATATAGATAATTCTCTTGATTAGCTTTAATGACATTTGCGATTCATACGAAATTCGCATGTAAAAAAGTTTCCGTGCGGCTTTTCTGGTTGATGTTTATTGTTGTTTATATTTATATTTATATTTTGTTTATATTTATTTGTTATATTTATATATAAGTCTGTCTACCTTAGAGGTAGCGTGGAAATTTAAGATCATTTCCATATGAATGCCGATTGCTGCAGTCGTAAACAAAAATATTGTCGTAGACACTACGTAATGTCTCTGTGAGTTCATCTCATCAACAGCTAATTAACACTTGATTAATTCGAGAATCGTGAGATTAACTTAAGATAAAGAAAACTGGACAACAAGGGAACAAAGTCAAAAATCGCATAGTAACCAATTGGTGTTTAGTCAAAAATAGGGATAGGTAAGGGTTTTTAAGACAACTCTAGAATATATATCAAATAGTAGTCAATTGATAACGTATGTTACGTTTATTTAGTCAATTCTGAGAACTGTTTTGTTTTCTAATTAGTTAAGATATGGCCATGAATAGATAAGTTTGATATGATAAATAAACGTGTACAGATAATAATAAAAACGAAGACAATGATTAATTGAAATTTCATTTAAGTGCGTAAATTTACAAAGGAAAATTACAGTAAAGTTGGGAATAATATGAAAAGAGTTGAAGGAAAACTTTAGTTGAAATCAGGGGATAAATAAAATTTTGGATAAAATAAAATCAAGTTTATTATGTTTTCTACCATTAGAAGTAAATTTAATTTCTATCCATCACCTTGATGGATGACAAAAACTTAAATATATATATTTATAAAGCAATTTCTGTGTTTGTATTATAAATGCAATTTGTGAACAGTTTTGCTAATCTTTCTGTACTTTTTACTTTTTCAACTGTATTTTATTGCCTTTATATAGATACCAAAGTCCATAGCACTTACCTTACCCACGCGATAATCTTTAGGCCTCAGCCAACTGGCAAGTGTTCAAATATTTTTAAATGCGCCTAAATAAATAAATGCCAAATTTTCATATATACAATTTAATTTCTATGCAGATAATAATATAAACAAAAAAAAATGGGAAAAAGAACCAAGAAAAATGTGAAAAAAATAGCCATAAACAGAAGGAGCCAAGTTTTTTCAATTTAGATTTGCTGCAAATTTTATAGACCACATTGCGACTTTGTGGTACTTTGAATGGGCATGAGCAGTGTGCGTGTGCGCGATTGTGTGTGCGTGACAAATTTTTGATTAGATTTTCACACATATAAAATATTGTTGAGAGTATTTTTACGTAGCGCTAATTGTGAAATATAATCTTCAAAGTGAAAGACGTCGAGATGAGAAATGGCAAAATGTTGGCTTAGGTTCGAAATGCTTTGACGGAAATGGTTGTTGATGATAACTGCAAAAATATTGCCATGAACTAATCATCAGAAATGGAATTTTCCCACCCTTGAGTTCATACGTTAGTATTTCAAAATATAAAATTTGAATTTATCATTTGTCAAGTGGCAGAAAATTCCACACTTCGGTGGCGTATGAGTAATATGCTAAGACGTAGCTAGAGGTTGAGATTTTTTTGTCTTTCTGACCAGTTTATTTGTTTTTTCGCAATTTTCACAAATGTTTCGCACAATTTTCTTTGAACCGAACAAATTTTTGACAGAATTTTATTTGACATTTTTCATTTTTCTTCAGGGTTTTTCATTTTTTTTTTTTTTAAAGGGGATCTTTGGTCGATTCGATTGCCATTTTGGTTTTGCTTGAGTTGATTGCACGCTTCATGGCAAAGGACATGGGAAATGTCATGCAGTTGGTCACGGTTCAGTTTTCCGTGCTCAACATTCAATGAAAACTGTGACGATTGCTAAAAAATTAAATTGTTTTAATTTTCGCAAAAGAAAAGCATTCGTAAAAGAGTGAAGGTCAACACTGAGACGAGTATTCAAAAATGTAATTATGTACTTTAATTTAAATTTTTAATACTTTATTTTCCATACATTTTTCCGTTGCATGATATATTAAATTGCGCATACGAAGCGTATTACGTTTTTAATGTCATGTCAGAAAAATGTAATAATTCAATAGTATTATAACAAATTTAATCATCTGACAGCAGATTTTGCATATTTCATTAAATGTTGCTTGTTTTGTAATTTATTATATTGGTTTGTTAATTGGTGTATTTGGATTAAAATTGTGTTTAAATTTAAACGGTTGCATGCATATTGCAAAGCTTGCAATTAACGTGACATATTAATTAAAATCATAGACTGTCAGCCAGTCAGTCGGTCGCTCAATATGGCAATCGTGGGTGTGTGAGAAGATGATGTCTCCAAGCAGATTGGTCAGGGAGTGTGTTTGTGCGCAATCAGCCGGTTAATTGAACTGCACCCAGCGAAAACTCACACACAAACCAACACTCATAGAGACTAACTCAGAGTTGTACTCACTGTTCACTATTCACTACGTACTCATTCATTGCCGACTCACAAGCTAACTACAAAGTTAACAAATTTCAAATAAAACATCAAGTATCTATAATGAAGTTAATTTCAATTCGAATCCATCAGTTATTTTTTAATTTTTTTGTCTTATAATATTCTAGGGTATAAAAACTATCTGCTGGCTGTCGGGTATACACGCTCTTTAACTAATTGCAGTTTATTTTCCAATCGATAAGCCACGAATAATAAGATACATTTCTAATAACTACTGACATATAATATTTTTTCTTGGGAATGGAAATATTGTATACCCAATTAGTTGGGCTTATTAAAATCTAGGGTATTTGAAGTTACCAAGTTGGCTCCTTGTTGTCGGACTAGGGTGGGCGTTTCTGTGTTGTGCTGTTGCTGCCACAGGGTGGGGCAAGCCGGCGGGGCAGAAAGTCAGCCATTCACAGAAATTGCTGCAATCGACGCTGCGTCACTTTTGCTGTTGTTGTTATTGTTGTTGTTGTACTTAGCTGGACAATTACATGTTGGAGACGACTTGCAACTGCCACAACAACAACAGTAACAACATTTGAAAACTCGTATCATTTTCTCGTTATTGTCTTTGTAGAGTTGAAGCGCGCGCGCGAATAAACGACTAACTGACTAACTGACAGACGGACTGACTGACTGACTGACTGACTGACAGTCGCACTGAATGAATGAGCAAATGAATAAATGAATGAATACGTAAAAGCAATGACACGATAATCAAACGGCAACAACACTCTCTGTTATTATACGAACTTGCGTCCAAGTCTTAACCTCTTTTTTTCTTGTTTTGCTCTTTCCATTATTTTTTCCTACGTTTAGTTTTATTTAATTTTCTCTCTTCTTCTTCGTCTTCTTGATCGGGGGTTCATTGACTGTTGTTGATTTTTATGGCTGACTTGACTGCGAGTGTAAATGTGAGTGTAAGTGTGAGTACTACAAACAAACACGAAACATTTCTCGCTTTTAATTGCTCAACTTTGCTCTCAGCTTAAAGCGGCTAGTTTTGCTTGCAACTCAAGTGCAGCACCTGAAGACAGATGTGTATGCATGTGTGTGTGTGTGTTGATTTTCTTTGCTACAAAGTATGCAACGTATTTGCTTGAGTTAAAGTGGCTGCCACTTGTTCCTAGCTACAAGTAGCAGCCTTGAAGGCAAACCAACAATCATCAACTACCAACCATCAGCCACCAAAACCACCTTTTTGTGTTTTGCAGCTAAATAAATAACTACTTTATTTTCATTAGTGTGTGGAGCTGACTTTGACGTCATGACCAAGTGCAAGTCACTTGCGTTCACCGCTTCTTTCCTTGCTTTTTTTCCCAAGCTAATTTTAGCACACAACAAACCAAGAAATAAAATGACCAAAAATAGTCAAAATAAGACCAAAATAATTCTTCCTTTGTCAAATAATTGGTATCGCTTGCGTCTTGACTTCTTAGAACGAAGAGTAGGGTTTTTGAGCTCTAAAAATAAACCATACCTTTTAAATGGCATATAATCCTTAGACAAATAATAATATTAATATATACATCTAAATATACTCTATATTTTCACCTCCATTAGCGTTCCTTGGACTTGAGTCTCTTTCAAGGGGATTCCTGAGTCACAATCATAAACGCCACGGCGCTAATTAATTAATAATTATTATTATTATTAGGATTATTAGTATTATTATTGTTGTGTGTAGGCTGATTTATCAAATGTTACGTACCTCAGCTCACGTTTCGCATTCAATTTTTTATTGTCACATAATTTGATTAATGATTTGTGTATTGAACTTAACAGTGGGCACATAATAAACTTTTTATGGCACATCAACAAATATTGTATGCAAACTGTAGAATGAATGTGACATTAAAAGGAATTTAAAATAAAAGATCTTATTTTGATTCGACATTATTAGGTTTCAAACAATATCAAAGATGCATTAAATTCAATATATTTTTGTATAAGCAATGACTTCAAACAAAGTAGCCAAAACTTGACCTACCTCATGGAAATTTCATAAAGATCTTTAAGTTGTCATCAGCTGGCAATAATTGCCAAATATTGGCAATGCAAGTAGCAAGTTGGCCAACGACAACAACAAACACATTGAAACGAAAGAAAATGTGTTCAGTTTGTCCACATGGCGTATGCTTAATGTGATTTGCTACCATGGATTTTTACAAGCTGTTGTCACTGCTGCTGGAATGCGTTTTGTGTTTGCCACATAAAATTATTTAATCAAAATCGTAAATGTGCCATTTAAATTCTTGGCAAAGCAACAGAATATTTCCTGGGCAACACGCAAAAGTGCCACGCCCATAAACCGAGACAAAGTTCGACAGAATGGGAGACGTCGAGGCGATAGACAAACAAACTAATTTTGTTCGCTGCGGCTGCGGCAGACATGATGGCCAACAAACTTGGCCCAAAACGTGGAGTTGAGTTGAGTTAAGGGCGCAATCAGTGCGGTATGCCACGCCCACACTTGAATGTTGACCTCAACATAGATACAAATGTAAATGTGTGTGTGTGTTTGAAAGTCAAAGCACGTCTGTCATTGGTAATTTTGAGCATGTCATAATGATAACTCAAACACAGCACAAACACACACACACACACACTCACAAGCACATAGACTGTCAGGATATTCGGGACATTTGTCTTGAAGTTCAACTTTTCGGCTTAGCTGGCAAAATGATGTTGCCTGTACGCATTGATAAATGTGTTGCAGTTATTAAATTAGCCCACGATCAAAAAAAATTTGCATTAAATTGTCAAACTAAGAAATATCTTTACAGTATTTAAATTATAAATTTTTGCAAGTTTTAAAAAGTTTTTTTTTTAAGTTTATGAAATGTTTGTCGTCGTGGAAAAAGCATTGTTTTATATTAAAATATGGTCAGACTATACCTACACTCTTTATTCTTTTTGCTGCTCAACAAAGCGTGCTAGGACAGCGCTAGGAAATGGGAAACTGAGGCGGGAAATAAGTTTGCGACAAAAAGATTTATGATAAGAAACTAGCTGGCGACGTCTCAGTTACTGTCTGTGGCATACAATTTCAATATTTCTTCATCTAAGATGCCGAGGAAAAACGGCAACGCGTGTAAATTGAAAATCTTACTGAAGTAGCCTGACAACCCGGCAACATTTTCAATCCTTGTCTCTCTGCTCTTTCTCTTTGTTCGCTTGGGTTGTCTATTAAATTGGAAATGTGATAGGAAAAGAACATTTTTGTTAAATATTTAAAAATTTTCATTACGTTTGAGAAATGAATAATATTGCGCATACGGTGCGTGGTCCAGGCAGCACACATCTTCAACGTACATCGTGGGGGCCCCCCATAAACATTTGCCATACAAGTCATTAAAATTAGCTATAATTAAAGTCGTTCACATGAAAACAGCAATTAGATTTTGCCTTTTTATATGTACTTTTTCGTTTGCGAAATTACTCATACGCAGCGTGTGTTTATGCGGCACATGCGGGCACTGAAAAGGCAATCGAGTGTGCGCTGAAATTAAATGAGCTATGCGGGAAACCAGCTATATGAATATTGTTTAATGTTTAATGTTAAGCTCTGCTTGATACGACATACGCTTTCTTAGTATATTTTTTGATAGTTTCTTGAGGATTAAATTTTAAGCATTTAACAAAATTTATTTTTTAATAATTATTATCTTATTAGATACCAGTTATTTGCTAGTATCTTTAAAAAGTTTTGGTATCGCTTAGATATATTTAAAGCAGTGTTCACAATCACAATTAGCAATAAAATATACCTTATTGTCATTATATTAAGTAGATAAATATACAAATCTGCACATTTTATGTGCAAAAAATAATATATATTTTTACTATCTTACGCATCATATGTTGGGAATTTGTTTAATGTTCTTTTTTGCATTGTCATTTATGGCTTTTGTGACCTTCACTTGTGCCCGGTGTATGCATATAAAATATTTGAATTGCCAACGCTAAAACAATAAAAAAAAGGCAACCACATATATCTAAATACTTATGGAACATATGTAAATATAAATATGTATATTTGCATTTATGTGTCATGTGTATAAACTTATTAAAGTTTTGATAGTTAAATGTCAAAGCTTGCCGGCATGAGCTCCATTTAAAGTCATCGCCGTCGCCAACACACACGCGTACTGTTCTCGCTCTCTATCACTCTTTTTTCTGCACTATCTCTCTCTACTTCTCACTCTATAAGTATTTTTTTCTCAGTCCGTCTATATATCGTTTTATGGCTACCATAAAGCTGTAGCTACCTACTTCCACTTCCAAGTGTGCAGCTCATTAAATTGCACATTTAAAGCAAATTTTATTTGACTATGATTTTCTGCTCTGCCCTTTGTTTTCACATGACCTTAATAATATTATTTTTATTATTTATAATCATATTTATTATTATATTCTGTAGTATACTGTCACAGCCAGACAGCGTATTTATTTTTTTTTTGTGCATGATTGTGAATCTGTTTTGCGGCTCGGCTTGTTTGTGATAATAATTGAATGCACGAGCTGGCATGTGATAATGAGATTTATTGTTTATTCACTCAATTATTAAAGCCAGCTCAATGTGGCTTACTTTTGCTGCTTCTTAACTGGCAAACACTCCACATGCCACATATGCCGCCCTGTCTGCTGGGCAAATTTTCACTCTGATTGGAAGCGTCAGACACGCGTGCATCGTATCACCTTTTTTTTTAATTCTTCTTTTTTCTTTTTGATACGTTTGATACTCATTTTGGTCATCTCTTTTAATTTTATTGTGCTTTCATAATGATAATTCACAAGTTGGCGCTAAAATCAACGAGTTGAATACGTTGTATCACGCATACGCTGCGTTGTCTCACAGTCAACACAACAGAAAGTAAAAGAATACGTGAAACTTGTTCGCGTAGTTTTAGTCAACTGTACAAAGCAGCAACAGGTTATTGATCCACAAAATGCGAAATAAAATGAAATAAAAAACACTTGAAGCATTTTAATGCAAATGCTCCTTGTGATGTCCTCGTTGCCTTCTTTCACTTTCTTCTTGCCACTTTCCGCTGGCTACAAGCTACATGCTGTCCGTCCTTCACTAATCGATGCTCAAGTGACGCGTTGGCCGCCGTCGCCGCCTAATGACACTTACGCCCACTCACACCAATTTTCATTTGCCCTCTCTCTTTATCTGTGTGTGTGTGTGTAGACATTGTTGTCTGTTTGTATTGCCACAAAAAAAAAGAGAAAAATATATACTAGTATGAATAAAGAAAATGAAAAGGTCGACCCATTGAATGGCATGCACAAATTCTAGTTACTATAATTTACACTGAGCGAATGTAGCATTTATTTTAAATTGTTTAATAATAGTTTCATTCAAATTGAATTCAGTTCCTTAAAATTTAATACGTAACTTGGTTGAAATATTTTTAAAACTGTCAAACAATACTTTAGAGTGACCATTTGCAGTTATATTATTTATTTGCATCAAATATTATTTATTATGTAAATCAATTACAATATTTACAATACAATTACAAATATTCAATGGTTCACAAAAGACTTAATCTTCTAGACAATATATCATACTAGCTAAGGCTACCGTCTATAATGATATGTTTTAATACAATTTACTCTGCTATTTTTGGAGTGTAGCCTTTGTTATCTGTTATCTTAACTTGCTCGCAAAACTCTGGCGTGCGACATTAATGAACATCGTTTGCTTAGCCAGACATGGACAGCCGAACAATATAACCTCTCTTTTCCCTATCTCCTCTCCATACTCCTGCTTCTTTGTACTCTGTACTGTACTCACTATTACTTTTACCTATGCTATTGACATAATGTAAGCGACCGCTAACCATCAACCGTCAGTCTGAGTGTATGTGCTTCTAGATGCGTGTGTGTGTGTGTGTAACTTTATGTATTTCTGTGTCTGTGGCTGTGTCGGTGTGGTGTTTGCGGTTGTCGCCATTGGCATAAAAATAGTTTTTGTGTCTGTTTTTTTTTTGTATTCAGTTCATTTTTGTCATTGCTATGGTTACACACCGGTTGCTAGGGGTAGATATGAATACTAGTCCGAGTACGAGTACCGAGGAGAGATAGCAAAAATAGCTGTGCACAATTTTAATAGCTGCGACTACAGTGCGTATGAGCAATGCATGTAATCAGCAACAACAACCGTTTACAAACTGCTCGAATGACAAATTCATTTCACTGAATTCACTAATTGAAATTTTTTGGACTGCCTTTTCGTTAAATCAAGTAGGATTTACTTTCCCACTATAGTATGAGCATTAAATGGTTATTTCTTTTATTATTATTGACACATAAAAAGTTACTATCCAAAGTTTCTTCACAGATTAAAACTGTTTAACAGCGTAATTTTAGTCAATTTTATAAATCTTCTGAACTTTTATGATTTCTTCTATGACTCTTAAAACTGTGTTTGATAAAATATCTTTTTAATGGTAGACTAAGTAAATAGTTAGTCTCTGCTCTCTATACTCATTTTTTTACTCGTTAAAATATTTTTAACTTTTCAGAATTAGATTTTGAGAGTTGATTTTAAATTTTATTAGACTCCCAGCTGTCTTTTGACTAGTGGAGCCTTGTTCAATTGCTCTAATAATATCTTGTATAAATTTAAGCTATCGAAACAATTTCTAATGCTGGAGTTGCTGTTCATTTAAGTCAAGTTTGATTAGGTGTTTACACTTTCTTGTTCTGCTTTAGTGGAAATTAAAACAAACACTTTTAATTCAAAGAAACACTTTGGCAATCAACTTCAATGAAAATTGCAGTCTTGCAATCAGCCAGCATCAAAACATTTTGGACCAGTCTTTTCCATTAACAATGGCAAACCCAGTTGAAGCCCTTTTGCCTGTCACATGCCACATGCCACTTGCCACGTTGATGACGTTGACGGTGATGATGATGATGATGATTTCTATTACTGGTTACCGCTGCACTTCGCTGAACGGAAATTAAATCATTTCCGCTGTCAACAGTTGTTGCCAAGAAGTGATGCAACAGCTGGCAACTGAAATTAAATCATTGAAGATTTCTCTCTTCACTTCAAGTGGCAGTCAATGGACGTCGTTAATTCAATAGCCAATTGTCAATATAAGCACGAGTATTGACTGACTGCCAGACTGACTGACTGACTGAATGCATAAGTGCCACTACTGAGAGTAAGATTAGCTGCTGCGGTTTCTGTTTGTCTATTTTGTTTTACTTCTTCTTTTATTTTGCATGTCGATTGCAAACTGAGTTCAGGCAAAAAACCAAACCAATCCAATGCAAACCCAACCCAACCCATTTTAACCAAACTAAACTGAATCCAACATATAGCAGATAAATATACTGCTCAGACTTTTAAAAGAGTTTATGTGTTTGTAAACAATAATTGCAATCGATGTTTAGCTTTGCTGTAATCGATATCTGAGTATGATATCAAAGTTTTTTTTAATACAGATATTTCTATTGCTGTTTACAATAACTTTGAAACACATATTCACATATCAAATGTAAGCTTTAAAAATTAATCGTTTCGTAATAATTGAAAGTTTATACTTCCTGTAGATAGCGTCATTCATTTATAGAGGGTATTTGAACGGCGACTCCTTAGTTAATGTTGTATTTGCTTTGGCTTACAAGTAGTATTTGGTTGGCCTGTTCGAGCTGTTTGTTGGCCATGTTGATTTTATTTAACTGACATTTCAGTGCTTGTCTGCCTACGTGTGTTGTGTGCTGTGTTTTGTGTGCTGTGTTCTGTGTTCTGTGTGCTGTGTTTTACTGCATTGTCTGCCTGTCGTGTGGCCACCCACACTTGTCACCAGACCGTGCCCCTGCCACGTTTTTAAGGGACCTTTTCGGCTTTTGTTTGCTTATCAATTGGCGTCTGTCTGCAATTGCATTTTGGGCTGCGGCTTAAGTGTTAATTGAATTGCCAGCATCAAAGTCGCTGAGCTTAAAGTTGAATAAATAATCGCAGAAAGTGTGCAGAAAAACGACTGCATATTTATAAATCAAATTCATAAATCAAAAAATCTCAACAGGTCTTGAGAGTGCACTCGTAGCTCAATATAATTAACAAACGTACAAGTAAATAATTTTACAATTGCTATTATGCAACTGCAACAACGTGCAATAACAAACAGTAATAAACAATACCAAAGTCAACAGCAACATATTAAAAAGTTTGTCAAATATTGCGGCCTTTTGGCGGCAGCAAAGTCAACACAATTGAGTCCTCAGCTAAAAGAACAACAACAACAACAACATTTGCTGCCGAAAATAATAACAACAACAACAACAACAACAAATACAGTTTACGTTACGCGGCAGCGCTGCTTAAAGTTGACAAAATTAAATTCATTAAAACGGAGGGTTTAACATTCGCATTGCTGGCGGGCCCCATGGGCCAAGCGGCAAGTATGTGTCGATTTCGTGGTTGTCGCTACAAAAACAAGAACAAAAACAACAAGCAACAGCAGCAACAGCAACAACAAACACCGACGCATAGTCCACAGCAACAACAACAACAAGTGGCTGAGACAACGGCAACAACAGGTGAGAAACACACAATTCTCCACAAGATGAAAACGGAAAAAAAACACTCGCAAGTGCAAAAATTTACACAAATATTTTGTCGCAAGTGCGCACAACAACAATATATTCCCATTGATCCACTGCTCTCTTGTTGCAACTTAAAGAATGACTAAACTAAAAAATAAAGAAAATAGTATGAATTTGTTCTCATTTGCACATTTGCCAACTTTCAATTTGCATTTGGCTTTTACAACAAAATCAACACATAACAAGAACATATTTGTTAGCGTATTGAATACCCTATTGGCAAGCATCAATATAAAGGGGTATTTTAGTTAACACTCTTTTACATTACATTTGAATTAATATAAATATCTATAAGTTAGTCAAAAGTAATAATGTCAGTATATGTTTATCTTTAAATTTAATATTTATAATTGTATTGCAGTGTAGTAAAATATTCCTCAATTAATTTAAGCCTTTGCAATTAATTGAATTACTTTCAGATTCAAGTAGAGAGAAACTGTAAAATTTTTTTTTTTTACCTTTTAAACTTTAATGAATTATAAGTGTCAGATTACTGATTATTTTATTCATAAGCTGGCTAATTTAAATATAGTCTGAAATCAGGATTCAGACAATTCATTCAAAATTTTCCTAAACTTGTCACAATATTTTAAAAGATCCAGCCTATCTGCTAGTCGATCAACTCTTCCGTTCAAACTTTTCATTTTTTGCTGTTACTAAAAGTAAAATTCCATTGCAATGCTGTGTACAAATTTGAGCCTGGGGCGGGATGTCTTATATAAAGCTGACGCATCATCAAACCGCTGCAGTCGCTGCAGAGTGCCAATGCCATTGGTAAAGGGGGCGTGGTTGCGCCCACTCAGCCACGATGCGCTGTCATTTGACTTTCGAGTGGGCAAGGTGCACGGGGAATGGGATATGGGGAATACATGTGGCACGTTAAAAGGGGGGATTGAGGAGTACTGCCAAATGTTTTGCAGCTGCTTAAGCGTGTTGCATGTTGCCTGTGCAAGGCAAATGCAGCTTAAAAGATTAAGTGTGGCCCATGTAGGATGGGAGACGGATTTAGAGTGAAGAGGCAAGAGGCAAAAGGGAGGAGCAAAGGAGAAAGACGTGTAAGTGCAGCACTCGTTTGTGTCACTCTTCTTCTCCCGCTTCCTTTCGGGCTTGCTCATAAATTTCTCAACATTAAGTAGCCAACTTTAAGCTTCCATTGGTAGCTTAAACGCTTAGACGAGCCAAAGACCTATATATAGTAATACCAGCGACTGCGAAAAATATATTTATAAATAAAATGCAGCATGCGAAATTCTTAAAAAAGCAATGGCAAATCAAATATGCGATAAACTGAAATTTATGTTGTGAATATCCATTCCAAAAATTGATTGTCCACATGTGAACTGTGTCGTATGTGTTCCCACATATTTAATGTTTGTTGACAATGCGAAGAAAGAAAAATACAATTTTCCAATAACAAATGGCAGATTTTTCATAAAAATGAAAGCAACAAATAAATTGCATTCCAATGTAGCGAGAATTTTCGGAATTACTTTATTCCACATGTTCAAATCAACATCAATTCTGTTTAAATGGATTAAGTTGCAGAAAAAAAATATAGAGTATTTTTTAAGCAAATACAAATTAGTAAACTATAAATCTATTTCAGCATGTTTTCCTTGAAATGAATATTTTTTCTGTTATTAAACTGTTAACTAAACTCTTAACGTTATGGAGAAAGTATATTATATTTTTAATAAAATTTGCATTTAAGTTTTAAACTGAAAAGATAAGGAAATGTTAAAAGTTATGTTCCTAGTAGCATTAGCAAAAGTATATAGCAGTCTATTAGTTATTGATAATATTTTATAGTTATTAAGTCAATCAAAATATTATAAATTTATTGTCAATAATAATAAATTCAATAAATATTCCAAATTCTATTAAACTGTATTTATTAGCCGACCAAATGTGTGTCCCTTTCTGGGTTGCAATTTTTGGTAACTAAATAAGACAAAGTCATAAGCTTGTACAACAAATGCCTTTAATTTATAAATTCTTCAGCTTGTCAGCTTATCTCAGAAAGTCAAATTGTCAGTTGTTGGAAGCAACTCGTTTAAGGAGTAAACAAATATTTGTTTGTTGCCTTTTTTGCGCCCTGTATTTCGGTGTGTGTGAGTGTGTGTCTTGCTTGGCTTATTTTGCTATATGATGTACATCAAAAAGTTGATCATAAATCAAATTTATACACACACCGACACACTCTAGTAATTTTAAGTTGAATGACAAACTCTTGCTCTGATATCCTTAGATATCCATCACAATCACCATGGCAGGGATACAAGTATTTATTTCTATTTTTAGCACTTAATAAGTTGCTCAATGGGCGCCATTACAGAGAGCAGACACGTTGGAGAGAGAAAGGCATAAGAGGGTAAATGAGGTATTTGGGGTTGAGTGTCAATATTTCACGGAAATTGCCAATATTTCCGGTTAATGTTAAGTTGACTGAGTTGACACAGTTTGAGTGCGTTGCCTGTATCCCATTTTGGCTTATTTATGGCATTACGTATACGCCGCGTGAGACAATGCTTTAAATGCTCTTAATTGTCACGCGAGAGTCTGTTGAGCCAGCCCCCAAATTGATGAGCTGGAAAAGCAATTTAGTTGAATTTATGTGCACAGTTGCAACAAAAATGAATTTGTTTTCCTTTTCTTTTTACACTTTTTTGTTCGCAAAGTGCTAAAATTAAGAATTTAAACAGACAGCAAGTGAGAGAGAGATAGCGAGAGCGCTTGCGAGTGTGTGTCAGTATTATCTTATGATTATACAGCAATTTGCATATGGTCTTTAGAAGGGGTGAGGCCATGGTCGTGGTTGATGGAGGGAGGGGAGGGGTGGGTTCTTCCTCCGCACTCGCGCGTGACTTTGCAGCGTGCTTAAAGGATATGTCGGCCATTTGAAATGCAAATGTTGTCATGCAATCGAATTGGGAACACACATAAAACTGTCAGCAAATGTGAAAATTCAATAAGACAATAAACCAACAAAATGAATTCATATTAGAACTTTGCCATTTTTAATTTTTTAGCTTTCTTTAAATTTGGTACTTATTTGTCTGACAATGTGTCTCTAATAATGAAATAATTTTATTTCTGTTATTAATATTTAAAATCTCTGGTTTTAGTCAGAGGCCTAGATAATTGACATTCCATTTAATATATTTTTTATTAGAAATCGTATGTAATAAATAAATCAAATATTTATTATCCTTTTTTTTCTCTGTCTTTTTGCAGGCTTACACTTGCGGAGCATTGAGGAGCCAGCGTCGACGCCGCTGCAGTTAGCGGCTAGAATGCCCGCGGAGCAGGGGGGCACAGGGTACGGAATGAGTGAGCATAGCTTGCTTCTTGCCACACGCACCGGTGTCCCCCTGCCGCTATCACAGCAACAGCAATCACCCGCCCACTATCAGTACAACAACAGCAGCAGCAGCAACAGTAATAGCAACATTAGCGGCAACAACATCAACGGCAACAGCAGCAACAACATCAATGGCGGCAACAATCACACAACTGCCGGCTATGTTGCAACCACAGCAGCTGCCTATCAACAACAGCAGCCACAGCAACATTTGTTGTATCACCAACAGCAGCAACAATATCAAGGGTATTCCCATCACTATCATCAGACTTCATCGCCACATCATAGTCGACCCTATGATCCAGAGCATGCGCGAATGGAGGCGTGGATGGATGAGAATCAGGAGTTTGTACAGGATTATTTTATAAGGTGAGTCAACAACTCTATATAAAATAAACTTAAAGTGGAATAACAGAACCAAGAAGGTATTAGGGTAAATCAATAAATATTCCAAATTCTGATTTCAAAAAAATTAAGTATTGTGTTGAATTTTCCACTTTTTATACAGAATTAAAATCAATAAAATAAAAGAATAAAAGAATTGAATTTTCCACTTTTTATACAGAATTCAAATCAATAAAATAAAAGAATGGTAAAATTTACATTCTGTAAGGAAATCGGTTTAAACTTGACAATGATATGACGACAAAAAGTTTTTTAAAATGTGTCAAGTGGAAGTATATGTAGAAAAAGGGATTATGATGGAAAAAATTATAATTTCCCAATGTTGATATAGAAGCAAATTAGATTGTTGTGTTTATTGGTGCTGTGATAAATCGATTAATAATAAATTTGAGTATGAACTGCTCGTTTACTCTAAGAATATCTTAAGTTATGAATTACAAAATCTATTAAATTACAAAAGTTGTTTAAATTGCAATGTCATGCGCCAAGGGTTTGCTTTGATGCCATTGCCATAGTTTCGTCCATATTTATGGGCAGCCAAGCGGCTAGCTGACCGTTTCCGCCGTTAACCGGAAATTGACCCTCCACACTCACACATAGATAGGGATAGATATCAACATGCGTGTTTGTGTGTGTCTGTTAGGAACATTCACTTGTGTCGGCCTTTGGCTATGACACATAATAAAAATCACTAACAAATAAAAACATAAATTGGGCTTTATTTTCATGGCCAACAGACGATGTCGGTCCTTTGGCTCCACAGTTTTGTTGTTGTCTCTATTTGATTGTAGTTGTTGCTGTCGGTTTGCCGTTGGGCGTGTTGGGCACATTAAACGAGCCAGAAAAAAAGGCTTCATTTTGTGTACTTTGCATAAGAATATGTCAGACACAGTTTTTCGACTCGCTAACAGTTGCTCCCTTTCTCCTACTCTCTCTCTCTCTCTCTCACACTCTCTGGGTGTCTCTGCTCTCAAAAGAGTTGGTCGCTGTGATTGCTAAATTTTTATGCCTCACGCGCGTGTTGCCATAAGGACACATGTGGGCTCTGTGGCATGCAGCATGACGCCAAATTATTCGCTTACTGAATATTTATGAGCTGGCATTTTTATTAGACAGTTTCATTTGGTGGCGCATGCATGTAAAATCCACTGACCAAACAAGCTTATATTTTTTTAATAGTATTTTAATACGTTTGAACTTTCCCGTTGCAGAAAGGCAACTCGTCAGACAGTGGATGCTTGGCTAGTGTCGCATGCCACAACCGCTGGCAACGATGTCATCAGCAGCACTTCGCCCACACATCCAAATGGACCGACGAGCAGCTCACGAGGCGGCTCCGGAGCTACAACTCCCGTGCGGTAAGTTCTAATAAATAATTAATCTTTCGAAAACTAAACTTAAGTAATTATATCGTTTTGACTTTCAGTAAAATCTCGGCACATGAGTTTGAACGCGGCGGTCTCTTGAAGCCCATAGTCAATACCATCGATGGAACACCTACATTTTTGAGCATTGCCCCTCAGTTGGATAATTCGACTGGCAGTTGCAGCAATTTACAAAATGTTGGCGGTGTCGTTGCCGGACAATATCAGTATCAGCCTCAGCATCATCATTATCATCACAATCACAATCATCAGCATTATCAGCATAGCCATTATCAGGCTGGCGGCGCCGTTGGCAGCAGCAGCAGCAATTGTAGTGCCCCCATTGGCCCCGGAGGCAATGCCACAAGTCCCAACAGCTCTTATCCGTATCCCTATCATCATTGTCATCAACGGCCACAGCGTCTCTCCCGCATCGAGCTGAAGCAGCTGGACGAGAAGGAGTTGATCTTTGAACTGGTTCGTATATAGCACTTCAACTAACATCTCTATCAAATTAAATAAATTATATGGACAATGAATGATTTAATAATTGTCAAGCTATAAAGTTAAGACATAAGACACGAAAATTGATTATTAAAATTTCCTAATAATAGAATTCAACCTATTTAAACAATTGAACTATTTTCAAATGCAGTGGATTTACTGCACATTCATTAATTTAAACTGATTCAGAATTCACTGAAAACAGTACCTCAATTAAAATGCGCGCATTTGGACCAATGAATTGGCTTTATAGCCCATAACGCCTACGCTTCATGGAATTGCATACATTTTCTAATGAATTTCTATCGTCAATTTATTTATAACTTGTTACAACGCGCTTGCAGCAATTGATTTTGCACACATGCAACATCATATTTACCTACTACTTTGGCCTGCTGACGTTGTTATCAGCAAACAGTTAAGAGGCACGGCTCGGTGTAACATACAAACAACATTGAGCTATATTGCCACAGACGTCACTCAGTCACACACACTGAGTTAGTCTGTCTGTCCGTCAGTTAGTCAGTTTGTTCTACACTATTATATTTAGCTGATTGAGTTGTTTGTTTAACCAGAACACACCACATTACGTGCATGTCGAATGTTTCCACTTATTGGGAACTGTAACATTTACGACACCACTTAACTTATAATTCAATTGAATAATCATAAATGTGGTTTTGCTTTTTCATTTCTTTTCCAGGTAAAGGACATTTGCAATGAGCTCGAAGTGCGCACATTGTGTCACAAGATTTTACAGAATGTTTCCATATTACTGAATGCGGATCGAGGTTCGTTGTTTTTGGTGCAGGGACGCTGCAACGACGCCAATGGACTTAAAAAGTGAGTGAAACTAAGATAAGAAAGATTATAACTCAAATTAGAGATCAATATCAAAATCTGATCAAGATAAAATGACTAGAACTTAATCAATAAAATAAAAATATAATAATAATAAATTTAAATTAATATTATTTGGTTTAACAGCTATCATAAATTATCGATAGTACCAACAATTGTTTAATAGTTTTTCGGCTGCCATTCATAAAGATATTTAAATTCTTTTCTCTTTAATCACACTTTAAAGCAAAAGTCTTTAGTATGGTCAAAACTTAAATAATGATGACTAATCTATACAATCAATAATTACCAAAATTGTTTTGAAGCAAATCTATCTTTAGTTAATCGCTGACGCATATCGTTGTTCAACTTTGCATTGTTTCAAATATTCAAAAGAAAAACTTAATTTTCTACTACCTCAAGCACTTTCCCAGATGACGCTATAAAAAGTTGCGCTACATACTTCTTTACTGGGGGCAATCGTTCAGCTTATTGCATCCCACGTTGGAGTATTCAGAATTTTTAACACTAATAACTGTGAAAATTGAATTTCGTAATCAGGCAAGTGCTTTGGCCCGTGCTTTGGCTCTTGTGAATTGCCAAAGCGGCGATGACTTCATTGGCCCAAAGCCATTTTGTTGCCAACTTTTTGCGCAGCAGCAACAGTAGCTTCAACTTTGTCTGTGCAACATTTCTGATGGCATTTATTTTTGGCACTTTATGATTTCTCAAATGCAGTTTTTGGCATACAGATAGAGAGAGAGATACAGAGACAGGCAGAGAAAGAAGAACAGATAGAGTGTGTCTTAAGGGGTCCATTTTGTAAAGGAGAAAACTAATTGTAAATTGCGGCAAAACTCTTTAAATTTAGTGTACGCTTACATTTTATCAAAGATAATACCTAACATTTCCGAACATTTTGCAGATGCCTCGTGTCGAAGCTCTTCGATGTTTGTCCACGCAGCACCGTGGAGGAAATGGAACAGCAGGAGGAAGTGCGCGTTGCATGGGGCACCGGCATTGCGGGGCATGTGGCAGAGAGCGGGGAGCCGGTCAACATACCAGATGCTTACCAGGTCAGTGGAAAGTTTTCAGCAACAATCAATTGACAAATTTGAATGCCATTTCCTATAGACGACCATAAATCAAATGACCCTAAAACGAACTCCAACTTGGACAGTGGCAAATTTGAGACTTGCAAAGATTTATGATGCAAACAGCCGGAGCATTCACATTCGCATTCATTCGACATTTCACATTCACACAGTTAGATATATATATCATAGAAGTAAAAGTTCAAAATGCTCGAAATTGCTGTTTAAGTTTCAATATTGCTCACTGAATTCGACCTTTCCAAAAGCAAAATATATATATGTGTGCATTTTTCCAAGCTTGCCAGTAACTTGCTGGCCGGCCAATTGGGCCGTAATTAATCTTGTGGCCAACGAAAAGATACGCCAGTTATGTCCAAGGTTAAGACCATGTTAGGCCATGTTATGATACTTTTAGCTGATAGAACTGAGCCCCCAATTTAAAGGCTTTAAGTCTGTGGGCTATTTGGCGCGTGTCTTTATCTTATTGTTAAAGCCAATTTAAGACATGGTCAACAATTGTATACAATGCACAAGTGTGACGCATTTGAGTGGCCAACTGTGTGTTAGCTCTTTTATCACAACATTTTAGCACAATTAAGTGAATCAGATAGCTCTACGCAATTTGCTCTGAATGTGATAAGGTGTGAGTTGAATTCTTTGGCTCCCTTTCACTCTGTCACTCCCTTCTCCTTCCCTCTGCACAGATGTTAGACTTAAGGAACGGTTAGCACGAGTTATTTATTATTGGACTTTGCCTGGCACAAATTGTACGAACAACTTTATAAAAGACTGACAAAAAAAAGTAAACCTGCAAGTAATTCAACTGTGTATCGCAATATGGCCGAAACATGATGACCTACACAAATAGCGGAATTATCAGCTTGAAATTGGTGTAAAAAATATGAAGAAGATGGATAAATATGCCGGAACATGTGAACATATTTGTGGCTGGTTCTGCACAATACATCTGTCTAGACTCTAGACTCTGGGCTTAAGAATACAAAAAATAACTATAAATAGACTTGCGACATTTTCTATGAACAGCAACAATGCTTTTTATAAAAATAGAATCATAACAACGCCATTACAACTCTTGTAATTATCTAGATAAAGCAATAAACTCAAACGTATTACAAATACTCTTTTTTTTATCCATTAAAGGGAAGCTTAAGGTCTACATTTATTTAACGTTAAATCGAATATAACAAAAGAATGTAGAAAAAAGTATTACAATACACATAACTAGTATAATATTTCAATATTACTATATATAAAATTGCCTCTTAATAAAATATCAGTCCTTTATTAATATGGCTAAAAAAATGTTATTTAACCATCGTTTGATATCTTTCAGGATGAGCGTTTCAATTGTGAAATTGATTCGCTGACCGGTTATCGGACAAAAGCTTTGCTCTGCATGCCCATCAAGGATTCTGGCGGGGATGTGATTGGCGTGGCGCAGGTCATCAATAAAATGAATGGCGAATGCTTTTCAGAAATCGATGAAAAGGTGAGTGTGCTCGATCTTAAACACCACATTTGCGGCTTTTGCCGCATATGCCAGTTGCAGGCGACTCTCAAAGTGGCTGCCACATGCAAATTGCATTCATTATTTAACAAAGGGAAAAGCTTAACAAACTGTCAGACCATGGGATTACGGTTCTGTGTGAAAAATGGCTTTTCTTTATGAATTTTTTTTTTATTCTTCTGCGTAATCCGCTTCATAACCGACAGCAACACTGATGAAATGCTTGAATTATAATCCCTAACTCCTTGTACCTTATAGGTCTTTGCTTCGTATCTGCAATTCTGCGGCATCGGATTACGCAATGCACAATTGTTTGAGAAATCTCAACTGGAGATTAAACGAAATCAGGTGCTACTCGACTTGGCCCGCATGATATTCGAGGAGCAGAGCACCATTGAGCATATGGTCTTTCGGATTCTTACCCACATGCAGAGTCTCATTCAATGTCAGCGTGTCCAGATCTTGCTTGTCCATGAGGCGGATAAAGGAAGCTTTTCGCGTGTCTTTGATTTCGAGGCGAACGATCTGAGCGAGGAGGAGGCCAATTCAAGGACCAGCCCCTATGAGTCACGTTTCCCCATCAACATTGGCATCACCGGACATGTGGCCACCACCGGAGAGACGGTTAATGTGCCCAATGCCTATGAGGATGATCGTTTCGATGCTAGTGTAGATGAGAATTCCAGTTTCAAGCATCGCTCCATACTATGCATGGCCATTAAGAATTCGTTGGGTCAGATCATTGGCGTTATACAGCTGATTAACAAATTCAATGAGCTGGTAAGTTGTCTGCAATTTTAGCATACACTGAAAGAAATGTTTTGCAGTTTATACAGTTGAAACTCAAAGTTTCGAGATTTCATAAGATTAAACTTAAAAAATGTCGTATTATTTTCAAAAATTTTCTATGGAAAAAACTGATTACAATTCTCAAAAAAAACCACTTATTATAATTAGTCTTTTTCATTCATTGGAATAAAGAGTGCTGCAATTAGAACTTAATTTTACTAATTAAAAATGATTGAAAACAATTTGATATAATTTTTCAATGGAATAAAAGTTCAGAATTAAAAACTTACTACAAACAAATATTTTTTGGAAACAACAACCATAGTTATAGTTATTTTTTATCGAAAAATGTTTTCCAGAGTCAACTGTAATTAATTTCTACTGTAAGAAAATTTTTTTAATTAAATAAATTTAATGAAGCATAACTTTACTTGCTTATTTTTGTAATGATTTAAAGCGAAATTCATTTTAAAAAAATTCTTCACATAAGTAAAATAACATAATTTTTGAGCTGTTACTTTTGTGAAAATCTGAAACTAATGTGAACAATTATTTGCAGGATTTTACCAAAAACGATGAGAACTTTGTGGAGGCATTCGCCATCTTCTGCGGCATGGGCATCCACAACACGCACATGTACGAGAAGGCGATTGTGGCCATGGCCAAGCAGAGTGTCACCCTGGAGGTGCTCAGCTACCATGCATCTGCCACAATGGATGAGGCACATCGGTTGCGCGTAAGTTTCAAACTACGAAATGGTACCCCTGGGTGTCGTATCTTATATAGTGTGCACAAGAGCGGGGAGTAGGGTAGTAGGAATGGGGGGGAGTTAAGGGAGCAGCGACTGCAGTGCATTTAAATGCTTAATTTGTATGTGAAAAAGGTCGCACAAATGACAGACTGGACTCTGTGTCATTTTGATGTCACTTCATAAAATTCTTGCTCTGTTCCGTTTCAGCGTTCGTGTTTTTATTATACCCTGCCATTCCTTTCTTCCCTCGCTCGTCTAATTCGAGACTCTTTTGCCGGGTCCAACGTGTTGACAGTTGTAATTAGTTTGTTCGCACAAGTCTGACAAAAAGAAACTTTCGCACACTGGTTAGGAAGTGTTTGGGGCGAATTCCCCTCTTCTCTTACACTCTGTTTCTACATTTCTTCCACATTCCCTTGTTGTCTTAGGCCCTGGACTGGTTCAAGTTTTTCACATCTGTCTTTATGTTTGTCTTTGTGTTGTCTCTTGGCTTCTGGTTCGCCGTTGTTTCACGCGTTGGACACTTTTCGTAATTATGCTGGCTAAAATTATGGCCGCCTCTCGCCTTGTCAGCTGTCCACGTTGCTGGGTTATTAATTTTAATTAAAATTATGCCATTCTATGCTCCGCTTTTGCGTTATTTTTACGAGAGCCTCGGCGATTATGCCATCACAAGTAGAGGAATGAACAAGTACATGTATATATAAACCCTTTTCTGAAAATGGTTGCAGGTTCTCACTATGCAACAGTAAACTGTCAGGATATTTAACTAAGGGAGCAGAAGTAGAAATGGGAGTAGGAGTGAGTGTGGAAATAGTAGTAGCAGGAGGAGTGGGTATAGGAGTAAAAACAGTAGTAGGAGTAAAACATCACGATGAGTTACTGTGGCTCATGGGCATCAATTTGCATTCCCGGACAGCTGCTGGGTGTATGCTCTACGTTATTTATATCCATTTTGGGGTAAATTTGAAAGTAACTTGTGTTTCTGCCATAGATAAATGTCTGTGTAATAAAGTTAAACAGCAAATTCAATTAATTATAATAAAAAATATATAAGAATTAATAATTATAAGTTGTAAGCAAGCTGCCTGACGTTTTCGAAGATCATAACAGGAATTTTTAAACTCGCAACGTGTTTCTTGTTATTCGAGATAAAAGTAACAGAGCTACCAGATCTGGAAAAATTTTACAAAATGCAATGTATTGTAGAAACAGTGATGGTTAATTAAGAACTTTTTTTTTTTATATTGTAGACCCCTTAATATAAAAAGATTTCATGTCATTCAACAGAAATTGGTTACAAGTTAATCGGAGTGGTTTTCATATTTTTGTCATCGATATTACTTTAAAATACTCGTGACAAGTAATCGTAACTTAAATATCGACCATCTCTATTGTGTTTTGATTTGCGTTCGAGGCCACGAGGTGAAAATCTCAGCTGGCAATTGTTTTAAGATTGTTTTACATTTTTGTCTGAGGGATGTCTAGGCGTGGCAGCTATAGAGGTGGCGGGGGATCCCGTTATTCCGCACTTAGGAACTTTTCGAATGTCGAGGATCCTCAGCGTCACAGGGATCAAAGTAAACGTCGCGTCAGCTTCAAGACGTCACAGTTACCTCAGAGAACTAATGTCAAGCTGCGACTTCAGGATGTGCGTCTTTTGAATGAGGATGACGAAATGATGACTATGCAGAATCGTCCCTTCTCAAGGCTCCGTCGTCGTGGCTCTCCAATTCCACGTGCTAAACTTGTGGCCAACAAACTTGGCTGGTATCAAGTGACTATTTGTAATAGTCGGATGTTTGAGAAGGAGACGCTACTGCACTCCTTGCAAGAGGCAATATCGCCCCTTGTCATCATTCCACAATATTGGCGCTCCGAAGAAAGTCGTGCTATCTTCTTTACGGATGACTTTCAAATGGCGGACCGTATACAACAGCTGGGATGTCAAGCCAAGTTGCCGGATGGAATTCCGATGAATCCGCTTGTTAGTTGTGGTTTTCCGCCGGTTACCATCAATGAGGAGCTCAAGGCCAAGATGAGGATGGTGATGGCCAAGCGATATAATGCTGGGACGAAGGCTCTGGATTTGTCTCGATTTCATGCGGATCCGAATCTCCAGCCCATTTTTTGTCCGCTTTTCCTTTTAAGCGTAATGTGTGTGGCCCTCGACATTATATGCGAGAATATTCCCGATGTGGTGGCAATCAATCTCAATGATAATCAAATACATACAATCGAGGCATTTAAGGGCGCCGAAAAGCGATTACCGCATCTAAAGATACTCTATCTGGGCGATAATAAGATTTCCACTTTGATCAATCTCTTTATCTTTTGCCGTCTGCCACTTGTGGAGTTGGTGTTGCGCAATAATCCGTGCAGTTTGCGCTACAAGAATCCAACGCAGTTTGTCCGCCAATTGCGACGCAAGTTTCCCAAACTCATCAAGTTGGATGGAGAAGCATTAACAGACCAGGAATCGGAAGTTTTGCCAACGGCAAAGGCATCCTTCTTGTGCAACATAGACGGCGCTGAAGTTCTACGACAATTCCTGGATCAATATTTCAGTATCTTTGATTCGGGTAATCGACAGCCATTGCTAGATGCATACCATGAGCATGCCCTGCTCTCGATGTCAATGCCCTCGATGAGTCAGGCGGGCAGACTGGACAGCTTCTGGAAATTCAATCGCAATCTGCGACGCGCTAAGAACAATGAACGTGCAACGTTGAAAAATGGTCGCTTAGCTTGTGTATCTACATTGAATGAATGGCCACGTACGTTGCACGAACGTTGGAGCTTCACCGTCGATCTGACCATGTGCAATCCCCAAATGATGGTGTTCACGGTGACGGGTTTGTTCAAGGAGTTCACAGGAAATACAGATGCATTGCAATCCTATGAGCTACGGTATTTTGTGCGCACCTTTGTGGTGGTGCCACAAAACGCTGGCTTCTGCATTCGCAACGAAACTATATTTATAACAAGTGCAACGGCGGAGCAGACACTTCAAGTTGAACGTAATCAGACACTTAATTCATCTGTTAATTCATTGCAAAATCAGTCAGCGGCAGTTGCAACAAATGTGAATAACTCCCAACTCAATGATGAAACCAAAATACAAATGGTGCAGAATATGAGTACACAGAGCCAAATGAATCTAGAATGGAGTCACAAATGCCTCGCAGAAACCAATTGGGATTTTAATCATGCCATCAATGTGTTTAAGAAACTATTCCAGGAAAATCAAATACCTCCCGAGGCCTTTATTAAGTAGAGTAATAATGTCTACAACTTCAGCCTTAACAACACAAATGTAATAATAGTAGTAAACATAATACAATATACCATTATATTTTTTTAATGAAGGGTGGTAACTTTTTAAATCTCAGTATTACTAATTATGGAATTTTAACTAAACATTTATATACTTCTCTGATTATCATTAAAGAATATCTTAAAATTTTTCGATAATATACATATATTAAGAAATTTGAAATATTTAAAAATTGATTTGATACCCAAATAATTATCGGGACGTTCCGAAACCGAAACCGACATTTGTGTTCCAGATCTTAAGTACTTTCTGCTCTTTTGCTCGATATCAACTTATCGATAATTATGAAGACATTAAATCGATTAAATTTTTATTATTTAAACTTTTACAGCGACTACGCGTTCCCTCAGCGGTGCATTTTTGTCTTCATGACTTCAAATTTGATGACATTCACTTCGAAGATGATGATACGTTAAAGGTAATTTCTGTAGATTAATTAAAATAATAAAAATTAATTCTTTAATATTTATTTTTAAATATTTCTAGGCCTGTTTGCGCATGTTTTTGGATCTCGATTTTGTGGAGCGTTTTCACATTGATTACGAAGTGCTTTGCCGTTGGCTGTTGAGCGTCAAGAAGAATTATCGCAATGTGACCTATCACAACTGGCGACATGCCTTCAATGTGGCCCAAATGATGTTCGCCATTTTAACTGTGAGTTAAAAATTCCATTATTATAGCTATAAAATAATTCATAATTATTATTATATTCAATAGACCACACAATGGTGGAAGATCTTTGGTGAAATTGAATGCCTAGCACTCATCATTGGCTGCCTGTGCCATGATCTCGATCATCGGGGGACCAATAACTCCTTCCAGATAAAGTAAGCCTTATCAAACATAATTTTAAGTTCAGATTGATTTCTTATTTAATATATTTAATTGATTTCAGAGCATCCTCGCCGTTGGCTCAGCTGTATTCAACATCTACGATGGAGCATCATCACTTTGATCAATGTTTGATGATTCTCAATAGTCCTGGCAATCAAATATTAGCCAATCTATCATCAGATGATTATTGTCGCGTCATACGTGTCTTGGAGGATGCTATACTGTCTACGGATCTTGCTGTCTATTTCAAGTGAGTTGAAGACCCATAAGTCAATAACAAATCTCTAAATAAATTTATACTATCTATACTAGAAAACGTGGCCCCTTCTTGGAGAGCGTGCAGGAGCCATTGAGCTATTGGGTTTCCGAGGAGCCGCGTGCCTTGTTGCGTGCAATGAGCATGACTGTCTGTGATTTGTCGGCGATTACAAAGCCGTGGGAGATTGAGAAGCGTGTGGCCGATTTGGTTAGCTCCGAATTCTTTGAGCAGGGCGACATGGAGAAACAGGAACTAAACATAACACCAATTGTAAGTTTTTCAATGCCAAATTGATACAGTTGATGGTGAGATTCATTTTTCTATCATCAACAGGATATCATGAATCGTGAGAAGGAAGACGAACTGCCCATGATGCAGGTGAACTTTATTGATTCAATTTGTCTGCCCATTTATGAGGTGCGTACTTGATTTTTATATATTTTTACGCCTGCCATTGTCTGCCTGAAGATCATCTTTTTGGCCATTACTTACATAACTGTCACTAAATAAATCCGCATTATTTTTTAGGCCTTTGCCACGCTCTCGGACAAGCTGGAGCCACTCGTGGATGGCGTGCGCGATAACCGCGGTCATTGGATTGGTATGGCCGACGATGTGAAAACCAAAACTAGTCAGGATCAGCAGCAGCAAATTGTGATACCGAATGGTGACAGCAAACAGGCAACAACTGATGATAATGTGGCTGATGTTAATGCTGATGTTGGAGCTGAAGCTGTAACTGTAGCAGAAGCATGCGTAAATGGCTTAAATGTTGTCAAAAGCTGCTCAACTACTAACAACATTGCCATCGCTTCTCGTCCCAGCAGCAACCAGCCCAGTGATGATGATGATGATAATGATGCAGTTGGAGCTGAAGATGGCCTTGAATTAGATGTGATCCAGATGGAGAATGGACATGTGGCCAGAACCAGCAACAGCAACAGCAGCTGCATGTCCTCAACCAGTTCGTCCACCGTCTCGAGTCGCCTCCCAACACCACCGCCAACCGGCGAAGATGACAGCACACCTGTGTCGCCCTCCAAGACGTTGCAGGCCAAACTGGTAGCCGCTAATCTCAATGCGCTCTCGCAGGGTAAAACAACAATTGTACAAAAGCAGCGCTGCACTTGCATGCAGGTGCGAAAGACGAGCTCTTTGAAGGGGGCACAGGAATTAAATGGTTGTGGCAACAGAAAGGATGTTGCACTTTGTAAAAGCACGCCTGCCATTAACCATGGGCACAACCACAACCATAATCATCATCATCATCATCACTCGCATACGCATTCACATCACAATCATCATCATCACAATCACAATCAGAACTACATTATTGGCGGCGGCATTGGCACCGCTAGTATTGGCGGCAGTGGCCTGATTGCCCTCGGCACGGAAAGTGATAAAATACCAAAAATTGTGGGTAAACTTGGAAACCTCGATGGTCTAACCTTCACCAATGGTCACGGTCTGCCATTTAACTATCCACAGCAGCAACAGCATCATCATTTGCTGACACGTCGCCACTCGGAGACCAATAACAGCAATGGACCGCCAACCGCAGTGGTTGCTGATAAGTGAGGGGCCGATAGTTTTGGCCAATCTTCTTTGACTGTCATTCAATAAATAATTTTATATTGTACATAGGCATATTTCTCACGCACATTTTGTATATAATTTGTATCAGTATCGATCGTATTGCAGTGCAGTAAATATTACAATTAACAAGTAACATAAAATCATATGAAAACATACCATAAGCAAATTGTGGCACAGCAATTTGATTACAAACTAAATAGAACGATTCCTATAAAGTTATATATAAATCTATTGAAAATGAGTATGTAAACTTATTTGTAATTATATTATGACACTGTATGCTGTGTGTGTAACTTCAATTTTAGTTTAGTTCCAAACATATACTATTATATCTAATAATATTCTTTAAATACATATAAATCCCAAAAAATATAAGCAAAGAAGTCAAATTCTCTAGAGATTTAAGCACAAAATGTACCAAAATCAAAAATGAAACAAATGAAAAACCAGGCAAATTATTTAATTGTTGTGGCATTCTCAACATCAACAAACAACAAGAACACTTTGAAAGTATTGTATTCCTGCTACACTTGATGATACTACATAGTATATTTATAATATGCACTGCGGCAGTTAAGTTAAAATATCTGTGGGTAGCACAAGTAGCACAACATCTTAAATATGTTTATAATATTAAACAAATCAATAAGAAATAATTAATATATACATATACATACTAAGCGCTTTGTATTTTTAGCTGCGGCGCTCTATTCGAATTTAAATAATTATAATTACTATACAAAAAACTATTATAAACATATGCGATAATAATATATATATAATATATACAACAACTATATGTATGAATCTATGTTCTATGTGTCTGTTTGCTGGAGAGATCCTAAAAAATACATTGTAGATTAAATGCAAAAGTTTAATATCTTAAAAATTTTGCTAATTTCGCTTGTTCTAAGCGTTAAACACCTACGTTAAACTACAAGCACGTCTAACGGTCTGTGTCTAACGTTTGTGTATTTAATCTATCTACACACATACATACATGCATACATATACATAAATATATCAATAGTAAAGCCAACCTTTTAGATTAATTCGTACTTTGTGAGTTTTGTTATTTATTGAAGGCATTATAGAGATCTTATCTAAACTACACAAATTATTTGCTGTAATGGAACCATGTTCAAAAATCAAAACTAAATAAAGCAAACAATTATTCAAAACTTAAATGGATATTTTTTAATTTTGTTGAATTGATCTAGAATTCTGCAAAAACTCAATACTTTTCGCATAAATTGACATGAAGATAATGTCATCGGTAAAAATATCACAACTTAAACACTAAAAACTTGTACAAAATGAAACCCATTTCCAAAAGGATATTCCATTTTAATTATTGTATTTTTTTTATTATTTATTTATTAGGTACATATAATATGGTTTAAGTAAAAAAATACATTACATACAAATATATAGATAAAAATGCTAATAATGTAATTAGTTGTCGCTTAACTAAGGATAGAATTACATCGTAAGTACTAATTTGAGTGATGCTGAAACAAGAACAGGGTCTTACAACTAGTAGCAGCTGTTTATTGATTGATTCAAGATGGGTTCGTGATTCGATTTATAAAACAGTTTGAATGGGTTTTATAAGATATATTTAAAGATGCATTGGAATAGTCTTCAGGTAAGCGAACAAAATAAGTAGAAAACTAATGTAAAGAACGCAAAAGTTATTTACAAAATTGTATTAACGATACGAAAGCCTGCTTTCTCTTTCTTTCCTTCTTTCTCTGGACAAATCATTTACAAGGATGCAATGAACGGTGTCAAGTCGGGGAACTTGAAAAGGTTCTGATTGCGAGAACGTGTTACACGCGATTGGGCATGACCCTGACGCTGTTGTGGACTAAATCCGGATGCCTGTTGCCCGGTCAAGTAGATTCCGCACTGCGAGTTGCAGACCTCGTCACGGAGGATTGCCTCCTTTGGCCACTGGCGGATCAGCTGGCCACAGTCGGTGATACGCAACGAAGCGCACTGGGCCTGCAAGGAAGAATGCAAAATCATTAGTTTATTTGAAATTTTTTCATTAATTAATTATAAGTTAAAATACAGATTAAAAAAGATTTAAATGGAGAATAAAAATTTATTATAGATCGATCATCAAAATCGTTTGAATTTTGATAAAGTTATGAGGGTGTGAAGATATATTATCAAATATTTTCCAAAATATGAGTTTAGTTGTATAAACAACAATTATACAAAAAACTAAAACATCAAAACAAAAAAATTAAGATTTATTAATTGAAAATAATGTTTAAGTATTTAATCCGTACAGTCTTAATTGTTATCGTGTTTTGGACTACTTACGCCTTCAGCGGAGCAGACGCAGCTGGTGCAGGGTGAGGGGAAGGCGGATTCGCCGACGCGCACATTGCGATTGCCAATCTGGCAACCCTGGACATTTTCGCGCCAAGCATTTAAATCGATCTGCGGCATGGACTGACAGGGCACACGTGGATTACTGATCAAAAGAGAAATGAAATTAGCTAGTGCAAAAAAGGAAATGTATTTTCTGTCTTACAGGAAATTGCTGGGTAAGTCGAAGGCAGCACGCTGCATATCGCCAGAGACTTCGAGATTCTCACAGACGATCTTGGCCAGGGTAACCTTGCGTATCTCAGCCAGCTGAGCTTCGGTGAATTTAACTTCGGGATTCTGATTCTCATACCAGAAACGATCGCATTTACGCAGTTGCCTGAACTGGATGCCAATAATACAGGCCAAAGTGGGTCCAACAAGGCCACCTTGAAGGGGACGCTCTGTCATGGCGCCGGGGAATAGATCAATGTCGTCAACGCTGGCATAGACCTTCTGGAATCGATTGATCACTTCGGTGGGTATTTCACGGCTCAGATCACTCCAGGTCGTGGCACGTTTCAGATTGCAAAGAGCACGATAATTGTTGTAGGAAGGAATACCATGATCACGAGCTACGGATGAAAATAAATTAAAGTGGAACTCCAGCTGAGGTGTAAGTGATTACTTACCACGCTGAATATTCAGAGCGATCAGATCAATGCCAGAGAAGGGAATCTTGCGATCCTCGAACAAATGATTCGTCACCTCGCCGGTAATAAACTGATCCAATGTCTCCATGGGAGTAGCAACTAAGCCACGCAGGATTTCATCAGTAATGCCAGGTTGCAGCATGGCGTCCATGCGGAAGAAGCCATCACGGAGGAGCAGTGGTGGATCCACAGGCTGATGCTGGACACTAAGACGAGGAATATGTGGACGGAGCAGCGAGTGTCCAATGCGGAAGGCAGCGGCGGCGAACTCATTGAACACAATGGGACTGCAGGATGGATTGTAATCCTTGTAGTAGCCCTGAGGCAACAGCTTCAGTCCATAAAGATTGACAGCATTCCAGCTGAGAATACGGGGCAGGAACTCATTGAACACCGTGTGCTGCACCTGGGCACTGACAATGCGACGTGCGTGATGGTACAATTGCTCACCATTCCAGTGAGGATTCACACCACGCAGACCCTCGACGATGCGATTGTGTTCACGCAGGAAATTTGTGTGGATGGCGGTCAAACCTGGCTGCTCGGAGGCACGATCATCTCCAGCAATGAAGCAGAGTCCATTGCGGGATTTGCACTCGGGATGTGTGGCACTCTGGGGCAGCAGTTCCTTGCCACGGATGGGATGCACTGTGCTATTCAGGCGACCAGAGAAACCACGTAGTTTCGCGGACAGGCAAACATTCTCACCATAGATCATGGACGCATCTAGGAAATGAGTATTCTGATTGACCTGATCACGTGGACCCAGCGACTGTTGACCAGGCAGGGATCTCATCGAAGGGAAGCACAAACGTTCGCCGCTCGTCACATTAACCTCGGGATAGAAGAAATCGCCGGTTGGCACGGGGAAGGGATTGCACTCTGGATGGACAGTCTGGCGGGAGTTGCAGGAACGACAGCTGGGAATGGACTCATGGAAACCCTTGTGAATGGGCGTCAATGTCAGATCGTGATCCACAAACTGGGCGAACTGCATCACCATCAAAGAGTAACGAGTATGCAGATTGGAAATATCAGGATGAATTGTCGTTGAAATGGTACGAGGATTGGGCAAAGGAGTTCCAGTTACTCCCGTCACCCTGGGAGCAGAGATGCCATCCTCATACTGAGCAGGCAGCAGGCGGGAGAAGGTGGTCAAGGCCTTGCCCCAGTTGGGGTTCCTCAGATTGTTGCAACGTCCCGAGAGCGTACGGAACGGAGAGTTGACATCACACTGTTGACTTGGGTCAGGACAATGATCCAAAGGCTGTTGGCTGCCGCCAATCAAAGCACTAATGTCCACAGTTTGTAGGGTATCAGTCAGTTCGTTGCGATTGAAGGCATTCTGGTTGGGATTGAAGATCTGTCGCTTGCGACGCGTGATGGTATTCAATGACTTGACAATCTCATTCGAAGCCAGCTCAAAGATCAGCGACGAATTGGCCAGGCTCAAAGCAGCCGGATTGGCCTTGCTGAAGGAGGCAGCGGTACCATCAGGAGATCTGGCACTAATGCCACCCTCTAAGAAAGAGATTGCACAGTGTAAGATAATTTTCTTGAGCGGATTAGGAGCAGTCTACTTACGTGCACGCCACACCTCGTATTCGAAACGTTTGCGTTCCTCCAATTCCTGCTTGGCACGTTCCACGGCAGCCTCGATCAGCTCAGGACTCAGCTCGCTAATGGCGTCCTTGGTGTCGGGCTCTACTTCAACATGCTCCAAGTGAATTTCCTCCTCGCCATTTGCCTTCCATGGACGCAGATCAAATTTAGGTAGCTGGGCGCAGTCCAAGACAGAGTTACTGCGGGGAAGACAGAGAGATTAGTAAGCACTTAAGGGTTCTCTAATTTATAAAAAAGTATTTCTCGAAATAAGCAAAATGCAACCTACAGATAGTTATCCTCACGAATGAAGGCCTTGGACTGGGCAGTCTCCACTTGATTGGAGCCGCAGAGCAATCCCGACAGCGTCGTCTGGCGAATGCTCTTCAGCTGCTCAAGACTAAAGGACGAAGGTGGAATCTCATTCTCATACCAGAAGCGATCGGTTTGCTTGAGCAGCTCAAATTGTTGGGCCAATAGGCAGCTGATGGTGGGTCCAAACAAGGCACCCACAACGGGATCCTCCATCAAGGCACCGACCAGCAAGTCAATGTCCTCAGCGTTTCTAAGGAGGAGATAGATGGTCAGCCGAGATTTTCAATCGATCAAGGGCGAAAACTCACTGATAGATGTCACGCAAAGTGGTCACATGCTCCTCGGGAATCTTGGTCAGCTGAGCCAGGTTGTCAAAGGTCACATTGGAGGCGCCGCTTTGACTGAAACGACGATCACAAATATCCAAAGCATGAACATAGGAAGCAATGCCATGATCACGACCACGATGCACGGCCAGAGCCAGCTCGGACCAGCCTTCATCGTTCGTCTGGCTGGGCACAAGGGACTTCTGCAGGGCGGCAATCGAGAGGAGCTCATGGGCGGAACTCTTTTGGGAGAGCATCTCGGGGGGATACATGCTCCAGAAGGCGGGCATGGCGCTGGTGGCGAACTCATTGTAGATGCCAGCGCGAATGGAGCTGGAATAGTTGGTGGAATGCTTCTCGGCGGTCAGTCTTAGACCCTCCTTGGCAGTCGTCTCCTGGCCCAACACCAATGGCAAGAATTCGTTGTAGGTAATGTGCTGTATGGTGGCGGTAATAATACGTCTAGCCTCCAGGAAGACATCTTCCTCGGACCATTCCGGATTAATGTGTGCCAACTGCTCGCCAATGTTGTTGTGTTGCTGCAACAGCGCACGATGCAGTGCACCCGTTGCTCCAGCCACCTGGCAGTAGCGACAAGACTCCACCCTTACTCCTCCACTGAGGTAGGTGCGCAGTTGATCAAACTCGTGGCGGGTACCGCCATACAAACCGGAGCCATCAATGTAGGCCGATCCAACGTTCATCTGCTCGCGAACATCTGTGAAGAAGATGGAAAATAAAATTAGAAAATGGTGCAAATAAAAACAATATATCCTGATAATACAATTTAAAGCAGTGTTGTCCAATAAAAGAATTTCCTAGGTAAAAAATATAAGTTAAATCCTTCAGATCCGTAAAAACTATTTAATTAAGTCAAAAATCTCTGATATAAGTATGAGTAATCCTGCAAAAACTACAGTTTTAATTCACCTTGCTTTCAGAAAATATTAAAAACTATTTTTTGAATAAAAACTGAAATTTAAAGTAACTTTTTGATTTTAAGATTTATTCGTAATGCTTTATTAAGCTTAAAAATACGACGCCCGTTTTGCCTTTGAGTTTTCAGTGTATGTTAAGTAGCAAATGTCTGGAGAGACTTACGTTTCTGGCAGACTTCGGTATCGAATCCGGGTGCGGATCGTTTGTATTCCTTGCAATCAGGGCCGGCACGCACAAAGCATTGCTGCAGCTCGCTGGGATCCTTGACATTGGCCTCCCGTTGGCAGCACTTGCCGCTGATGGGCAGCTGTCCGACCTCATACAGATCATTGGCCAGCAACTGTCCCCAAGCTGGCAACATGGCAGTGATATGATCGTGACGCAGTTCACTCTCCACATGACGTTGCAGCTGTTCAATCACCAGCTCCGCATCGGGCAGGGCATGAGTGCCGCTCGAGCTGCGTGGTTGACTGACGCCATCGGCATAATCCGCCTGCAACAATCGCTGGAAGACATCGCCACGTGCTCCCCACTTCCTGTGCGACACATTGTTGCACTCGGCCGTTGGCTGACGGTATTTGCTCGGCGGGCAGACATCGTAGTCATCAACGGCACTCGCCTCGCCACAAGGCGTCACAGAGCGAGCTCGTTCCGAGCTGAGAGCGTTGATGGCGCCATTCTCCAGGTCCTCGGGTATGCGTAGCGTGAAGCTGGGAGCGCTTAGGCACCTGAAAATCGCACAGAAGAGAAGAAAATTAGTTGGGTTGCTTTAATAATTTACAGAATATTCCGAATTTGTTATTAAAAGGATCATTTAAAACCTATTAAAATAAAAATAATAAAAAATAAACCAAGATTTTTCGAAATTTTTCAGTAAATGCATTTCATTATTTTTTTGTACGATATGATATTTTTAAATCGCATTTAAGTTTTATTTTTTAAGAAGTCTACATTTAAAATTTAAAAACATTTCAGCTTTGCATACACATTTCATCAAAATATTTTGACTTCGTTTTATTGATGAATTTTCTGAGTAATATTTGTATATTTTGTTAAACTTTTAGTACACCATGGGTATATTTTTCGAATATTTGTAGATAAAATAAAATTTTATGTCTCTACGTTTTTTTCTGCCTCAGATATTTTGTTTCACACGTGCTAGTAATTTGAGATTAGCCCCATTCATGATGGATTCATGTCGATTCTCTGGCCTTTTCCAGCTTTTAATTGTGGGCGATTTTCACATTGCCAATTAGAGGCGCAGCATGCATGAAGCGAATAACTTAAAGCTTCGGTTACTCGTATCTTAACCCAGCCGGATATAAAACTGGCGTCTCCAAACTAATCAATTTAAAATTATGAACAATGACGAGGTTCAATTTCAAACTGTTCGACTGCCCCCAAAAGGCAAACTGATTGACTGGCCAACTGACTGACAGAAAGACTGGGTTATTATTGCTATTGTTGTTGTTGTTATTATTTTTAATATTATTAACGATGTTGTTGTTGTGTCTATCATTATGTTCTTCTCAATAGTTTGGCTTGCTCACGTGATGAGATTTCTTTTGTTGTCTTTGACATTAATAAGTTTTAAAGCTCTTGGTATTTTTTTTTTCTATTTTTTGTTGGCATTTTTTAATGACAAACTTCAATTTGGTCAATTGACATGCTTGAGAAAGCATTTATGCGTTAAATTGTGCAACAATTGCAGCTTATTGTGGGCGTCTGAGTCTAAGTCGATAGAGAGCGAGAGAGAGAGACAAAACTGTCCATTGGTAAGTCTAATGAGCCCATTAATATGCTTAGCTATGGTTAAATGACGCACTTCCTCGACTCGAAATCAAATTAGAATAATATGTACATAGAGCTGTGAGTATTATGACGTTTGCCACTTCAATACTCGCCTCTATATAATTAGTTTTGTTTTTATAATTATTATACTCGTATACTCGAACTACATTTGTTTGCCTGCTTTCTGGTTTTCCTCAAAACATTTCGTGCACTTTAATTAGATTTTTTTTTCATTTGCTTTTTTCTGCCATTTTTTTTTTATAATATACTTATTTCTGTGGTGTTTTTTCAAGGTTGGTTTCTTTAAGCTAAGCTCATTGTTGAGTCGAGTGCTCATTCAGAGAGCCAGTTCGTTTCCTTAGTCTTTTGTTTTGTAGCACTCGAAATAATTACGTTAATATTTCATATTTTGTATGTGCAAAGTGCAAAAATACTTGACTATTAAGATTATATACAGCTTATCTACAGAAATTCTGAAATCTAACAAAAATTTGAATATTTCCAAGGAATTTTCTATGTATGTAAATAAACAGCATTTCTGAGATTATTGATGCGCTTCCACGTTCACATAGCCATTACTGTTTGCAATTGAGATTTCAACAGTATTATTAACGAATCAATTCTTGCTAAAAGAAATGCCTATTGAACAATTGTTACGATTATTTGCTTGGAGCAATTTGGAAGTCAGTTCGTTGCATGTGCAATCCCATGCAATTGGCCAGTCGCGAATGCCACAAATGTTGCACAGAGCACGAGCAACATTTTATTTGTTTATTTAGTTATTTCATTATTTCTTTATTTACTTGCCGCATTGGCGCAGAACATGAGCGGCCAAATGGATAACAACGTTAAGGCAGTCACGTCGCATTACCTGAAAGCGAAAGCTACAGAGAGACAACCAAACAGACATCCAAATCGACAGTCAGACAGACAGACAAAGAGACAGAGAGACAGATAGTCATGTGAGTGAGCAGCAATTGGCCAATTTATATTTGTTTGTTTATAGTTTTATTTATTTTTGTTGTGCGGGAGGGGGAATTCGTAATTTAAGTATGTCGCACGCGGCATACATTGTAAGGCGAATGCCAAAAACTGTGTCACACCTGACTTTGATGGCACCAATCAATTGCTGCAACTACAATAACTACTTGAACAGCAGCAACAGCAGCTGTGTTAATGCCACAAATAGAAATGCGCATCACACTCGGCGTATGCGTTATTTAACACAATTCGCTTGAAGCTTATGACATCGAGCGAGTTGTATAAATTGTGAGCACAATTTGTTTGATAATTAAATAAATCGAGCACCGGCAATAAATATGCTAAAAAAACGAAAGTTTTTATTCAATACGTTTCGCAATGGATACAAAAAATATCAATATTACTTATAAGAAATTTAAATATGATTAGTTTAATGATCAGAGATTACAATTTCATCATCGAGCTTCAACTGGCGCTTGAACTTTTTGAACTCAAGTCAATGTTAATATTAATATTATATGCAGCTTAATACCTCGCAAAATCAATGTAAAAAAATCGCAAAAAAAAACTATATGCATCATGTAACCGGATTCATGTATTAATATTTTTATCATTTCAATTGAAATGTGTGAAGGAGACATGTGATACACCATCAGATCAATGATATTCTAATGATCATGTGGTCAACTGTCTGAACTGAGTTCAATTTTTAATAATAAATGATGTATCAAATGTTATAAAAATACTGACTTATTATGGTTATAAAAACAGTTCTTAAATTAATAAAAATTAAAAGCAAGTTGAAATGTCTTTATTTTTAATAATATTAATAAACAGCAATATATTTATTCTGTTAACTCAAAGCCGGTCTGAGTTTTTGCATGTTGTTATTTGCATTTTTTACAACGTTCTGTTATTGCCTCAGTTAGTCGGTCAGTGAGTCAGTCAGTCAGTCAGTCAGCTAGTCAGTAAGTCGGTTGCTTGGCAATTATAAGACACGTGAGAGTCTTAAATACCAAATGGCATATGTTGAATTAAACAAGTCAACTAATTTTGCTTCTGCCACATTCATAGAAGATTGCACCGTCAAATACTTGAGCTCATGTTTGTTTATATATAATATGCATACTAGGTAGTTGGGATCCATTAAACGCGTGCCGGGTTCTACTCGCCAAGTAATATAAATTGCACTCGGCTACCTGAACAATAAGAGTCAATTACATAAACAATACAGAAAGCACAGTTAGCAGCATCATCATTTGTTTATATTGAGGTAGTAATATGGCATGGAAAATTGTGTTATTAATAAATATTGTGCAATCCGGTGAATGTCTGGCCAATTATGTTAGCAATTTGAATAAATCATTAATTAAATGATAAATAAAATAACATCACACAATTTATGCATCATTTGCAAGTGTTGATTGTTCGGTAGCTGCTGCCGCTTCAATCATGAATCAATCACGATTTGTTGCCAGTTGTTCACAAGCAATTGCATAAGGAACAACGGAACTTCCATATGCTTGCTAGCAGTTCTCCATTCGTTCCCTCAGTGAGTAAAGCAAAGCTTTGTTGAACCTTTTGCGCAATGCAAACACATACAAAAGACTTAGGCAACAAACTTGGCGCCAGTTTGCAAATCATGCAACAACAAAAAAATGTGCAACGATAGCAATACATTTAAACAACAATCAACTAGCGCAAAAAAAAAAAAAGAAACCCTTGCAAATGATTTATAGGCGTGGCAAAGGTTTTGCAAATGCGTAAATGGGTTAACGCGGCAACAACAACAACAACGGTAATCAAAACGGAATGAAAAACAATAATGTGAAGTGTTGAGATTGTCAGTCAATGTATAGTTAGTTTTGATATGCTTATGAAAATAGAGAGAGAGAGAGAGAAAACACTTAAGTTGTTGTTTGTATTTAATTGTATAGAAAATATCAAGAAAGAAAGAATTTTTGTTGTTGCAAATTTTAACAATGTTTATTTAACAAACACAAAGCAAATAAATTTTGGTACACTCATTACCATTAATGGTTGTCGAAATATTTATGTCAATATTTTAAATATTCATTTAATTGATAATTAAATAGTCTAGAATACGTAATTATTATTTATGTTCGGTTAATTAAGAAATAGTAGTTTGTATTTCAGAATAACTATTTAAAAATATATATATGTTATATATATGAACGATATTCGGGCAGACTTTTTTACAAACTAAAGTAACTACGCTAATTTTTTATTGATTTAAGTTGGTACTTAAAAAACTCTTTAAGATTATTCCTGAGTGACTTGAACTAACTGATGAGACGACGATAAATGCATTCAGAAAGAAGTTTAATCTTTTTCAGTGGTTGTCTATATATATTCACAAGTAAATATGTACCTACAATCACTGTGACTTCTTCTTCTTCTAGTGGATAAAGCTTGATTCTTGTGCTTTCTTGGGCACCGGCATCAATTCGCTCACAGCCAACTTATTTGGCAGAACGTCTGGCGAATTGATGATGCCATATGGCCTCAGATGATATATCAAATAGTCCAGCAGATACATTTTATTGGGCGATACGTAATGAAATGAAATGGCATTATCTGAGCAGCAGTCCAGACCCTCGTCCGTTTTGTAGTAGATGTATCGCCAGTACCAAAACTTGTCGTCTGGACGTGATGGTATTAAATGATGCTCCGGTAGAAAGGGGAAGAACCGACCGCGACCCAAAGCATCCCTTGAATCGCCCGCCAGGACTTTAACATTCTCTAAGCACTTGCCCATTTCCACATCCTCAGCCCCAGAGTTGTCACTTTTGCACAGTTTTGAATCGGGCAGAGCCTCCATCACAAAGCGACGCACTGCTTCCCGACTGAGCACATAACCAGCTCCTCCAGACATGTAACCTTGCTTCACTTCGGGCTTAAACTTGCAACCAAAGTAGACGGGCGTCTCGGGACTGTAGGGATATAGCATATAGCGCAAATTCTCAACAATCGTGTAGGTGTCATCGTCTGCCTTGAGAAACCAGTCCGCATCATTGATGTGGTGCTTGTAGATGTACTTGTATGCCTCCTTTGTTTTGCCCCATAGATTGTCGCGTCCCTCCCCAATGGGTAACGCTATGACATCCAGTTTCTCATCTTTGGTTGAGCTCATAAAGAGGAGTTTATTGCAACGCTTGCCCCAGGTGCGTTTCACATGGAGTGCCTTCTTCTGATGGTTGCTGGGACTTGTCATGATCCAGCAGAGAATTCGCACATTATTGTACAGTTTATTCGCAATGCTGTTGTTGCCGTGAAAATCCTTCTCTGGAACTGGTTGCTCCATCATTTTCTGACTGTGATAGGCATCGTTGACATCGCCGTATCGATGACCATTGTAGGGCATAAATTCCGCACATTCTCTCATAGAAGCGTGGGCACAAATCTCTCCCAGACAGAAGCCGACAACAAGTCCAACGAGCAGAGTGGCAAGGCAACGTTTGTTGGAACGTCCTTCATTGAGCAATGATCGTCCTAACAGACTATTGGTAAACATTTGGCTAAAGTTGTGTTACGTTCTAGCTGGCTATGGATATGAAGACTTAATGGGTTTTGGACCAAGGCAACGGCTTATCCTTGGAACTCTTTGGTACGTAGTTGGAGCTCCTATTGCCTATTTATAAATTTATTTATATAACGTCAGCTAGGGGGAAATAAGGGAATTATTTACACATTTAATACCAATTTCGGAAGTTAAAAAACTTATTAGCTTATTTAAAGGATACAATTTTGAAATAACAGAAAAGGTATTTTTCTTATTAAACGTATTGTAAATAGCGTTCAGTTCGTATGTAAAATGAAGATAGAAGTATATGATGGAGAATAAATAAACAAGTAATTTTTCACTTTTAAATGGAAAAAATGAATATAAAACTTTATATAAAATTTGGCAAATATTTAGTCATTTGGATTATTCTATCAGTTGCCTTTTGAACTACAAATAGAACAACGATTTAAGATAAAAAGTCACAAGCAATTAAGAGAGACAATTTGGGGAATCCTAATAATTAGCTTCTGTTTCCGTCTACTGCATTGGCGCCTAGGGGGAAACCCTTTAGATGTTTATATTTGGGAAAATTTCTATTATGCGGCATTGGCGGAAGCAGCGTGTGTGTGTGTCTGGGTCTGTATGTGAGTTATTTGGTATGCACATTAGTCATGCGAACTGTTTGAGTCGGAGTTGCTAAAGGAGAAGCATGCATGCCTCTGGCTAACAAGCTGGCGTCATTTTGTTGCTTTTTCATTACCAACAACGAATGGTGTCTGGCCAAATAAGCAGGCATGCGCTTGCATCAGCCTGTTGCCTGTGGCCACATGACTGCCACAACAACAACAACAACCAGATGCACACCCATGGCTTACACTCTCTCATTGGCATCGTTGAGTCGCTGCAATTACTCAAAAGCACGTAGCCTCAACGTCATATGACTTTGCACATGATTTCCTACCACCAACACACACACACACACACACACACAAACATCCACATGCACTCACTCACAACAACCACAAGACAAACATGTTTTCTTCAAAACATAAAACAACAAAATGAGAAACAGTTAAAGCGAGTCACAAGACTCTTTTCACGACGACTTGTTGCTTTATTGTTTTGTGTTACAGCTGAGTTTCTTGGCTGACATTACGCAACAACAACAGCAACAGCAACAGCAGCAATGCAGATGCAACAACAACAACAACAAACTCTAGACTTTACAACTGCCTCTGTTTATGGGCTTACAACTTGGCCAAGTTGCTTCTAAGAAAACTCATTTTGGCCAGAAAGGAAAACTTAAGTTTCAAGTGCACTCGATAAGCACTCAAAACTATGACAGTGGCCTGCATACGGGTTAACATCATTATTATCATAAACAAACATCAAAATGATGCAATTTGAGTGCGAGTGTGGCTTCAAAATATTTGTTACATTGCCAAGACATTGCAAAGTTGTTGCCAGTTATCGATGTTGTTGTTGTTGGTGAACGTTCATATGCAAAGCAAATCAACAGGCGTGAAGATCATAATTCTATATGTATGCATATGTAAGTATGTATATGGCCGAAAGTGTAAATGCTGGCAAAGTCACGCGCCTGACTTACACACACACACACACGCACACACACACAGTCTATATATAAACTCGTGTTGTCTCATATGCGGGGCGTAACTTTCGTTTTCATTGCGAAAGTGGATACAACTTGATATTGGTAAGCAGCTCTCAACTTGGCCCGTCCACTTGGTTGGCCTGTTTCTGTTTCTGGCCCAAACAGTCAGTTGCATGCTAATGCCACGCATTTCTATGATATTTATGATATGTACGAGGAATGCTTAGTATGCCAAATGTTTGCCGTCTCCCTCGTTTGTCAATTGATGTGGCATCAAGGTCGCATGCCTCTTCACAATTTTGATTGTGCAACTTCGTTGGACTCCATATTCGGCAGTCGAGTGGCCAAATAAGAGTCAAGCACAGTTGCCATATTTCAAGTGACAACCTTAAATACTTAATAATCGCTCCAAATGCTCAACAACAATAACGACAATAAATGGTTTTAAACTCTTGACGCTCCTATTTTTGTGAAAACTTGAGCCTCAATCTGGAGCTGAAGCAATTTGGGCAACATTTTTGAGTAAAATGTGCAAAAGTGAAAAGAGATCTGCGCATGTCAATTGAGAAATCAAGTGATAATAGATTATAATTTAATGCAGCTTTCTACAAAATGGTTTCAATAATATATATTTTATATATTTATAGCAGTGACAAACTTATTTGTCATGTTCAATTGCTAATAATTAAATAAAAATAAACAAATTAACCGATATATTAATTCAAATCTAGAAAATCTACTTTTTCAGAGAAATGTAAATTAAAAGCTAATAAAAAAATTATTTTGAGATCATATTAATACTTGTTTGCACTTGAAAATTAAGAACAATACAAATTAATTGCAATTGTTTAAAAGTTGATTAAAGAGCAGAGATTATCAAATAAAATAAATAGAGTTTAAAATGCAGCTCGCCTGCCTTGAGAATATTTTAATTTCGAATTATATTCAAGATTTGCAAATTGAATTTCATAAACAAAACAGTAAATTAAGATAATCAAAGTATTTACCCGTTAGCTCAAGCTGCTCTTCTGCATTCTTTTTAATTTCAAGTATAAATATTCATAGATATTAAGCTCTTCATCTTCTTATTTTTTATGTATTTAAAAACTCTTTAATTCACTCGCAAGGTAAACATTAAGTCAGTATGACAAAACTCCACTTAAAACAGCAAATCGAAGCTATGCACTTCCCGCCAATGAACATCTTCAGTCGACAGTTTTGTAAAAGACAGTCCAAGGTGGCTTAAAAAATGACGGAAGCCTCTCTGCATCGACTGCCAAAACTCACAAAGCACTACAAATCAACACAAGCAACGAAGTACAGAAATTAAAAATGAGACAAAAATCCAAAGAAATAAAATTCAACTCTTAAAGTATTTGGTATGAAGAGCTAGGCAAATCTTTGCCACCATTCGATGCCTGTTGTTAAACAACCACAAGCGGCAGCAGCAGCACTTCACACTCCACACGAGCCCAAAAAAAATTAAACAAGAGGGGGGAAAAAATGCCCAGTCAAGCCTGTTAGGGGGGCCACTTCATCCTGAAGTTGATTACGTCTTTGTCACTGCTGCCATATTTTGTGTATATTTCGTTGTTGTTTTGTTTTACTAAACAGCAAAAAATTTCACTTTCGTCTTAACAGATGCCTGGTACCGTTATCTTTTTTTCCCTCTCTCTCTCTCTCTGTCTCTCTCTCTGTGTGTGTGTTGGCAGCTGTGCGGCTGCAAAGTCGCATCAGTTGTTTTTCAGCTGGTTGTTAAATTTCTTTTTAACCCAAATAAACCAGTTGCCAGTTGGGCGAAACAAGATTTTTGTGACTCGAAAAGTTTTTGTTTTTTTTTTCGGGTGGTTGATTGTGTCAGAGACCCAGTCCAAGTGCCATGCAAACACTCTAAACTGCATGTAGCGAGAGATCAGCATCGAACACTGCACAACACAACATAAAATACACATTTTTTGTTGGGCGTCAACTCAGGGCGGCCTGTTTCTGTTTCTGTTGTTGTTATTGTTATGGTTGTGTTGTGCCTTATGCATATATTGTGCTATTTAGGTTAACCCGTTGACTGAATACTGGTCAGACAAGAGGTAGATCTACGTACATATGTATATGCACATATATCAATGTAGTTTTGTAGTTGTTGCATTGCACAGAGCCGATAATAACATATATTCTGCGTACGATTTACTAGAAAACTGGTTGCGGGCTTTTGAAACGAAAGACTTAGGCAAGGAACTTGTTGGCTTCTTGATTTATTTTCCATAAACCACGACCTGGTCTAAGATATGCTCAGGGTCGCCTACTATATATCTCGCCTTTCACTTTGCACCAGGAAACGCATTCGGGACACATGTGCTTTGTCAGTTTTCCAATTTGCAAGCATTCCAGTTTTTCCCACTACAGAAAGTGCATTCAACTTTTCAGCAAACAATTGCTAATTCTCAAAAGGCAGCAAGAAAACGAAACAAACGAAGATTAATTGCTACAGACATTAGAGCAAAAATACAATTCTCATCTATCTTAAAGCACATAACAAAAACGAGTCTTCAACGAAATAATATCACAAAAATGATAAATGATTTGGACGATTGAAAAACAAGCAAAAAAATCACAAATTAAATTACCAAGTATAATTATAAAAAAGTTAAAGCAACAGACTTGCTCTGCTCCTCCAGTTTTATTTCTTTTCGAGTCACTTTCAAAAGATAACAAAATCATCTCTTCTAAGGAAAAAAATAAATAAGGTACAGGTATTTAACCTTGAACTCGACACGATCTGCTCAGTTAATTACTTATTTATACACTGGCAAATTGATTTTTAAGCAGTTCTTGTTTTAATTTAATCTGCTATTTCGGGTTTTATTTGCTCTTCGATTTGTTAAACAGACTGACGTCTATCGTCCATCGGCATTGGATTTATTTCATTTTTTTTTGCTAATGAATGAATTCACATGGAATTTAATTTAATTGTATTCAAGATAGAGAAATGCCAGCCAAAGAGTCATGAAGTCAAGCCACATAACTTATAAATTTCAACAATCAATTTTCTGTTGGCCAGCAAATTAAACAAGCTTAACAATTTATAAATATATTAAAGGAATAATTTAATATATTTAAGATTCTATTTCAGAATGCTTTATTTCATATAGGCCTTTACATAGGTAAAACTTTAATATCCGCTTTCTATAATTAATTAATTATCCGTTTTAATAACTAACCTTAGACGCACATTTTTCACTCAGTTTCAAGTGTGATTAAAATATGCCTCAGTCATTTCAAATGAAATATCGAAAAATCAACTTTGGCCTGTCTTCGCATAGATCAGAGATGATCATTATTCATATTTTCTTATTAACTCTATGGCATGTGCAGACTTTGTAGACGTGCCCACGGAAGCGTAGATCCGTAGCTCAGACAGTTAAGCTTATCAGTTGAGCCAACCACTTCCCTCTTTTAGACACGGTCCTTGACAGAATACATAATTATACACATCATACGAATTTGCATTATGACAAAGCAAAGATCACTTAAATAATATTCATATTGATTCGCTGACTTCTGTTGTGCAGTGTTAATGGTTATGTTAATTTGCAGCTATTGAAGAGCACCGATCATATAATCGAACTCAATTTGAATTTATTTCTTCGCATATGAAAAGTCGATTTTTGAGCATCTTCAAAGAAAAAAGTTTCACTTTCGTTTCTTGGCGATCGCTTTACGCATTCACTGAAGATGGCCGACACGAAGCGGCGAAAAAGAAAAAGTTGTTAACAACGAAAGACCTTTTTTTTCTTTTGAGGTTGATGTTGATGTTGTGGTTGTTGTACTTGTGCTTATTGATGTTTGTGTGTCGTGCCAGGTGGTTTTTGGAACGATTACCTAATCATGACTTGATGTTTTGTTTCACTTTTGTTTTGTTTTTGTTTGCTTTTCGTGTTAATGTTAACAGACAAAAAAAAAACCGCATTGACATAATTTCGTTTCTTTACATAATTTGCGCACAGATTACGGCTAATTTATAGATCTTCGGCCTACATTTAATTAACGGCTCCGTTTTTATTTGAGCCTTACCCGAAGCGAACTCAATTTACGAGCAGATGTCAAGTTTAGAAAGTTTTCTTTTTCGCAATTCTTCGCTAATCAATGTTAAATCTGTATGCAAATCGATGATCAAATTGTGGGCTTATTATGCAATGAGTTGCACCTCTTTGATATACACAAGTGGATAGATAAAAAGAGGTACACTACATGGCCGAATTGGTATTGTGGGGAGGGGTTGGCAGCCTTGGCCGGTCACTTGCCAGCTGTAACTTCTTTGGCTTAGTCATCCAATCGCTCTCAGAATGCAGCCAAGCAACTTTAATGCGATGGCAAATTAAGCACAAGTAGCGCTGCCGACGTTGACGTCGACGTCTACGTCGACAGAGACTGCGAAGTCAGCATCGCTGCTAAGTCACTGACATTGTCTAGTTGACACACTTAAGTCACTTATTTCGACTTCACGATGTCGTAGAGTTCTTGCTAAAAGTTTTGTCGAGTGCTTTACAACCAAAAAAAAACTAAAAATATATACTAAAAATCCAACCACATTTGACATTTGTTTATTGACTTTGTCAAGGCTCAAGGCACAGATGTACGTCAAATAGTTTGTATGAAAACTATTTGCGCAAATGGCCAAGTTAATTGGATCATTTGCGTAGGAGCTAAACGAAAGACTTAGACAACGAACTTGACGATGACGACGACCAAGACAACAAGGCCAGAACGAGATTTACACCAGCATTTAGCATTTGTGGGCTTGTGCTCGTGCTGCTCATTGAATTGTTAAAGCCGAGGAATGCCGCACAAGGTAAATCAGTCTAGTTGCAGTTTCCATTGAAGATAACAATAAGTTACAAGAAATTTCAAAGCAAGAGTTTATGAAAGGTTTGTAATTGAAATATGTATAATTAATTAAATTGGTTTGCTCATCTTTCACTAAAATATGGGAAAAGGCTTACGTAAGACGAAGAGTTCTTAGTAAGTTATTAAAAACTGTGGTATCAAATAATAGTGTCATATTCAATGTGATGTTTTAATAATGTATAAGAAATCGATTACTTTAACTAAATTTATTCTTAACTTTTTCAGGAATATCATTATCATTAACTTTTTGGATTTTTCACTTCAATTGCAATAGTATTTCTTACCAATATTAAAAGTTTTCAAGGGTTTATTTCAATAAATAGAATATATCATCATTGCAAGTTTCACTTGAATTTTTTACACAAATTACTCAATCATTTTAAACAATAACTCGACTCACCATAAAATTAAACTAAGTAGAAGTCGTTGCTTATTCATTTTTAAGCAAACTTCTCTCCCTGTGTCTCTCTTTCTATTTATTGTGATATATACGCGACGCGTTGGCTTTTGTTGTTTGTATTTAAAATTACGACTTAATAAATTATAGTTTAACTTATTAGCTCTTTGTTAATCAGAATAAATAGATTAGGATTATTAAATTATATTTGGCACGTTTGCAAATTGATAAAATAAATATTTATATTTTGTTGTGTGCGTTTGTATGTGTGTGTTTGTGTGTGTATCAATTGATTAAAACACTTGTGCGTTGAGGATAATTTTGGATTGATTTAATTTGATTATTAACAAACGTTAGATGTCGTCTTGCCAAAGAGATTGTAACCGATAATGTACGCAACGATTTGAATCCTTTCGGTAATTAGCATAACGCAGGCGATACAAAGCACAACATTGAAGCGAGAACCAAGACGATAACGTGCCTATTTTGGCCACGAACGAAAGGCTTTACGGCAGTAATAACAGTAACTTGCAGTTGGCAACTGACAACTGGAAACTGACAACCACTTAACTCGTTCGAACGCGCCAATGACCGAAAACCGTTTACCGTATACCGAACGATAGATAACTTTAAAGATTACAGTTGGAGCTTGTTATTGGGATTTGTATTAGCCCAAAAGAAACGTTGTCTGAGCCGGAGCCAACAACGAGCCAACGAGCGAACAATTGCACGCTGGCAAAGCAAAAACGTATCTGAAAGCTGGGAGCGCTGGTGGTCGGGCTTAAAAGGCAAAGCACACCACAAAAACGGATCCGCTGTAAGCTTCCACATAAACCGGTAGACGCTATGACGATCGAAACAACAACAACAACAACAGCAACAGCAACAACAATAAATACAAAGAAATACGAAGCTTTTTGCCGGCTCAGCGGCAGCTCTCACGCATACAGACAACACTGCACCCAAGTGTGAGTGTGTATATGTGTAGCTGCATGTGTGTGTGTCTGTATTGGTGCTGTGCTGCGGGAGAAAGTAAAAATGATGCGCCATACACTCGACAACACAGCATGCGGGCCAAACGAAAGCAAAATCAGGCCAATTCACAAATTCACATGGCGAACGCTTTTGCGGTCAGACAATTTCGGCCAATTTCAAGTTATTTAAAGCCACATTGTTGGCACATTTTCCAACAAATAACATTACAAACACATATATATTGTATATAATCTGATATATGTATGTATATATTATAACACCTTTTGTGTGTAGCATTTTTTCGGCTGCTTTTGTGCCTTGTGAAAGGAGTCACGCGCTTTGTGTCGCTTATTATTATTTTTGTAATTTGCACAAGAAAAAAAAAAGATACAGAAAACAGAAAAAAAAAAAATTGTACTGAGTGAAGAGGCAAATATTTATTGCTGTCGAAGCATCGTCGAGACGCAAGGCGACGCAGCAAATGAGTTTCTCGACTCGAGCTTAAGTTGATGCTGAGTCTCTCCTCTCCAAAATTCAATTGGACTGGGTCTTGGGTCTGCCAACGACTCCTGCTGTGTGATGTAAGTTTCACCAAAGGTCTTGCTTCAGTTGAGCAATACACATTTGTATCTATTTTTCTTTTTTTTTCTCAGTTAATAGTGTCTGCGAGGTTTGTTAGTGGGCGTTGCATGAATCTGAAATACATGCGAGTTTTGTGAAAAACATCTAAATATTTTTGATGGGCAACCCCAAGGCGCAGACAGCTGGACAGTCGGAAAGCTGAAAGAGTTGTTGAAAGTGCGCCCATAGACATTATTAATGTGCAGCTCAAACAGTTCGATTAGTATAAGATCGCTAATTTTATTAACCAATATGGGCGGCAGGTGTCTCATCAATTGCATCTGCCATCGAAATAACGCCACTAAACTTAATGTCTGCTAATTAAAATCAGCTAAAATCGTATAATACTTGACGTCTTCTTAAAAGTTACAATGTGCTTTTCAGGCACCTTACAACTCCATTGATAATTATCAATTATAATATAATTATCATTATAATAGCACAATCTATAAAAGCACTCAAAATACTCCCATATCTGTATCTTTTACGCTCACGTACAGAAATTGATTATCTAGTTAAGTTAACAAATGAGTCGTGTATTAGCACATCAAAATCAACTTAAAAGTCAATTTAAAATTCAAATTTATATCTTAGATAAGCTGAGACAGCTCTACAAATATAGAAGAACAAATAATGATAATAAGATAACTTAACAACGCGCCAAAATAACATTGACACAGTTTGATATTGAATCAAGAAATTTGACAAAATTCCAAACTAAAAACAGAAAGAAGATAATCATAAATCTTAAGAAAATTCAATTCAATTTAAATGCATTTTATTTACAAAGAAAAATTTGCAGTTGAAGATTTAGGTCTCACACCTGCATGTAATGCTTAAATTATTAACCGATTCTGAAAATACTTTATTATATTTTGCATTGGACGAACAACTATTGAAAAAGGATTCAGTGATGTATCTCAGCATATACGTATAAATATTATTAATTTACAATCATATGCATTTCGTTAAAAAAAAAAACAAAGTATTTTGTGTTAATACAGGTCAATGTATTTACGATTCACAGTGTGATTTGCATAATAGCACATTATGTTCACATTATGTTTTGCATCATTTGCAATAGTGGAAATCGATAATCCACACGAAATCAACAAATACCAAAGTCTTTAACTTTCCAATCGAAGAGCAGGCAAATAAACCAACAGTTCAAAAGAGAAAAATGCCACAAGATTTACAATGAAGAGGCAGGCGTTTGCCTCTTGGCTTCATGGCTAATGGACGCCCCTCACATGACCTTGCCGGGGCTTTAATTTGTCACCTCAGCTGGCCAAAAAAAACAAATAAAATATTTCAAATTACATTTAAATGAGCATTTCTGCCACTTGCTTAATTACAAAGACGGACAAACTTACACGCACGTAAACAAATACACATATATATATTTATTAATAACAAAAAAATTATGAAAAATTGAAATAAATGCCAACCATGAGCTGTGGTTTCGCATCACGTGCGCTCAGCGCTCGTCTTCATCTTTTTATTGTCTTTTTTTGCTCTTTTTTTGTGTTTTGGCTTAAAGTCGCGACATTAGCCGCAGCAGGAACCCAAGCTAAATTGAAGTCTCAGCCAATAAAGTAGAAAAAAAGAGACAGACTCTAAGAAGACATACATAAGTATACTTATATACAAAAGCTGTTTGTTGAGTTTGTTGTTGTTGATTTTGTGGTATTTGGTTTCTATTGATTTTCAATTTTATTGGATTCATGTGACTTGTTTGATTTCAAATTCATCGACGTAAATTAAATAAATGCAATATGAAATATCATAAATTACGAATATTTTGAGCACTTGCTAATTTTCAAGACGGATGTGAGGGCGTCTGTCTGTCGACGTCGGCTTACAGTTGTCAACCCTCTGATCTTTCACACTTCAAAAATCCTTCAAACCACTTTTATTGCATTCCCATTTACGGTGAATGCTAAAAGTTTTTATATCTCATCATCTTTGTCGTCGGCTTCGTCATCGGTCATGTTTTTTGTGAATTTATTAGAATAATAAAGCCGGTTTCAAGTTTTTCTTGGTCTGGCGCCTATGATTAAATAATCTGAACTTGATGGCGGTTCTTTTTTGTTTATTCTTCTTGTTCTTCGTAACAGTGAAGTGGAAAATAAAGAATTCTATTTCAATCATGCGTACCAGGCACAGATTCTATTATTCAAGGTGCTCGGAACAGAGAAGTACCTACGTCTTCTTTGGGGTGACTAACTAAAAATAACACATTTTATGCATAGGTCCGGTTTCTAAATTACGTAAAAGTCCAAATCTTAGTTGAATGGGTATTTTGAGACAAAAATGCACGACATTTACCATAATAATATAACATGTGGTTAAGTACCGTTAGCTAAACACAAAAATTAAAAAAAAAGAAGAGTTAAAATAAAAAGTTGTCTTCGTAAGTGATGAATATCGGAACGATTTTGTTGGTAGTGCTTTAAGTTATTTGTTTTGGCGGCAGCTCAAGTCGACAGATATTGTAACAAAATGCTCACCTCGTTTCGACATCAACATCGGAACTTAGTTTCGTTGTGGGAGAGTTGCTGCGTAAATCAATATTAACGTAGAACACTTGGGTCGCACCAATTGTTCCCGAATATCGAAATCGAACACACAACGCAATGTTAGGCTTTGGGATGCCTCTTATTTTAAGTGATTCCAGATGTTCTTTAGCGAAACAAAACCGGTTTGATCGCTCTTCAAAACGGAATACAGAGAGAGTAAAAAGGAAGTGGCCATATTCTCAGTATGCAGGGTCGCTCCTGGACTAAATTTGTGTGACCGTTCGCACATCAACAGCTGATGAGCGCACTGTCAACTGTTTTAAGCGAGCTGGCAACTCGGGACTCCGGTGGCAACCTTGTGTTGCTATGGAAATGTTTCATTTTCGTTAGAAAAATGTATCATTAAAATTTCAAATTATCGAACAACATAAGAGGCATAAAGTTAAAGCAAAAACAATAAGACGCAAAAAAAAAACCAAAACTGAAGATGCGCCAAATATGCGTACAGTCTCTTTTCCACTTAATTCAACCGGTACGGCCGGTACAGGGCACCAGACAGATCGTAACAGCGTGAATATCCACAATGAAAACGCACTTGAACCTTCACAAGGTGACCGCACAGTGAAAGTATGATGAGATGCATGTGACATAAACAATGTGACAGTAAGATTTTGTGAATGCTCCAACGAAATCGAATAAAAAGAAGGGAGCTTGACAAGAGCCAGATGCCACTTCCAACTTGTAGAATCAGCTATACATATTACAAGATGATATAAGTACTTAATTTGAAAAAATAAATTATTATATGCGAAAGCTAATCGAGTAATCTGAATAAAAATAGCAACTATTCAAATGATTGATAGACTGTCGAATAAAAATGTAAAAATGTATGAAGCAGCGAAAGTCTCGTACCAGCCAAAAGACTGACACTTGGAGAGTGCGGAATAGTGAGCTTGTAAATCTTAAATGATAACATGATATGACAATTAACCCCGAAAATTTTTCACTTCATGCGCTTTCAAGGACATTTTACAGAGCAAAACTTGTGAGTCCAAAAGAGAAGGAGCAAATGCTATTGTTTTTCTCAGTTTAAATAAAACATCAATATAAAGATTTTTGTAATTTCATTGCCTTGACTTTCCTTCCCTGCTTTTTCCCCAATAACTTTCGGTTTGTATTCGTCTTTTTAATCAGCCCTTTCATTTAGTGAGTTGTTTCGACTGTGGACTGCCGGCTACTTTGTTTTGTCATTCATAGCAAGGCATAACATATCTATCTAAAGATTTTCTATATGCTAAGCGACAGTTCTCTTACACAGAGTTTGGTTAAAAAAAGAACGTGCAATGTGTGGGCGTTTTATGATCTTTGAATTGTCTGGCAGTTCGTGATTGTTGCCAGCAACAGGCAACAAAAGAACACTCAACACAAAATACGCCATATGATTTCAATATTTTTTTTGTGAATATTTATTCGCTCTTAAGTTTTTTTCTATTTGACTATTTCGATTTAATTAATTGGGACTTAAATTATTCATGGAAATTAAAATTTTAGATTGTACTGGACAACCAACTATAAATCAGTTGTTTAAGTTAACAAAAATAGTTTGGAGAGAATACCAGAATACAGTTAATGCTTGATAGCTAGAATGATGCAAGTAACTAAATTAATTTGGACCAACATAAAATTGCATTAGTGTAGTCATTAATTAAATACATTTAAATAATATATCGCTATACTAAGCTAAAATTTTGAAAAATTTTAGCAGAATTTTTGTTAGAATTTTGTCTAATCTTTGCATTCAACTAAATTAATCAACTTTATTTTATTAAATTTAGAATTTAAAATGTAGATTAATTTATTTATAAAATATTTAAATTGCTCGCATTTAACTGTAACGTACACAAGTATGCAACACTATTTAACATTTTTGCTATCTATCTGAATGACTTCTGGTTCTGCCAAAAAGTAGGCAATAATATTTCAATGCTTAGTCATAAATCCATTGCATAGCTCTAACGCAACTTTCTGAACTGCTGTGTACTAAATTATTATAAATAATGGTTATTATACAGAGGAAAGTATATATTAATTTAGTTTGAATAAAAATTTAATTTTCTTGATTACTTGAATTTCTAAAATTATATCACTTTTTATTTGATGTGACTGTAACACACTTAAGAACTAGGACAACATTAACATATGGAAACGTATTTACAATTGTTTCTTGCCTTCCTGGGCCTGGGCTATCGCTGCTGTTGTTGCCCACTTTTTGTAAAGCTTTCTTAGCATGCGCCAAGGCAACCAAACAGTCAACCATAAGGCGAGGAGAAAACAGCCAATCACATCGAGCAGCAGATACTCATAGAGGGGAATGAAGGCGCCCTGTGATTTGAGATGCCTGGCACCTCGATGCCTTATAATGTATTCGATCCAGAAACTGGCCTCCTCCAGGGGATGCATGGCATTATCACGGAAACGCTGTGACACCTCCAAGGCACTACGTTTATATTGTGGTTCATAGATTAAAGTCTCGATATTCTGCACCAGATCATCGACTGTGAACTTTGAGAAGACCAAGGAACGAGCATAACCTTCACGCACTGATTTGATGGTATTTCTATGCTGATCTCCATACAGGGGAATACACAGCATCGGAACTCCCCAGTAAATGCCCTCCTGGGTGCCAAAAATGCCGCCGTGTGTAATGAATAATTTCACATTCGGATGTGCCAAGATATCATTCTGTGGCATCCACTTGCTGATCATGACATTGGAAGGTAACTGACCAATGGATGCATTTTCATATTTCCAGAGCACCTGCTGCTTGAGTTGGCCAAACGCTTGAAGTATTTGCAATGTCTTCTCCGGCGGCATATCTGTGCTTTTCATATAGGAACCCAAGCTGAAATAGACCACACCATGTGTGGCATTATCCAGAAAGTTTTGCATATCCAACGGTAACTTCTTGGCTGGCTGAATATGTGCTCCTCCCACATTGATTAGACCTGGCATGCTGGGACGAGGCAGATCCACACTGCGATGACTGTTGATCAACATCAGCGAAATGTTGCGCTCCAAGTCATGGACATGCGGCAGAGCGCCTAAAAAAACGAATACAAATGTCAGCAAATTAAATTTATAAGAAATCTCTTAGTATCAACCTTTAATAGCTGCTCCAAAATAGGTCTCAGCCAGCTGCTGCATTTTGGGTAAATAATACCAACGTCTCATTATCGCATCGTATAAGGACAGATATGTGTTGTACGCCCGCTGGGAGAAGGTCATATGATCCGTATGTGGCAACAGCAGATGTGGTATAACCGACCAGGGTGTTATCAAGCCCATAGCATGATCCATATTGTCAGCATAGCCCATAGTGCCAATGGTCACCACAGGGCAATTGAATTTCCTGCCAAACATGAGGAATGCCTCATGAAAGAACTGCTCCAAAATAACCAGATCAAAGTGTTCATTCTGACTGTCAATCAATCGCTTCAGCTGCGCATCCTGTAATGCATGTTCCGTCGTCATTAAACCAATTTGCCACCACATTTGTAGATTCTGAAAATCACTGGCAAATTGCATGTTAAAGATGTTCTTCTTAGGAACTGTAAGAGATAAACAATATATGAATAAATAATATAGGGCGAGCTCTTTTGATACTCACAATGCTTGGGTATATCAAAAGCTGGATTGAGTATTATCTCAGTTAGATTCTCATGCGGTGTTTTTGTCGGATGATTGTTGACACTGGTCACGTGATGTCCACGTTGCAGCAAATCCCGCTGAAAGTGCTCCAACCACATCCAATGACTTGGCGCTGGAAACGGGCCCATAAACAAAATGCGAGAGGCATTGCTGCCTAGATCCAACATCGCCAGTAAACAGATCCATATTAAAGATCTCAGCTGCAACAGCATCTACAATTATAATGTTAGTGTCGCAATCAGTGTCAGATTATTATAAAAGCTTCATCTATTTTGCAACAGTTTATTTCGCTATTTGCATAAACGAGTTAAATTTCCAAATGAAATTAACGATGGAATTAAATTATCAACATGCTCAAATATACTTCCTTATTATCTATTTATTTTTAAATGCACTGCATTTCTTAGCTTTGGATTTATATGTTTTATGGAACTGTGCACAGCTGTGGGTAGTACAGTGATATCAGGAAATGTTTAATGCAATAATGGATAGATATTTTACACTATCGCGATGAGAACGACAAGTTCCATTTTATTATTAATAATAATTCAGCTCTGCATTTTAGATTAGCTTCTCCACCAGGTTATCTACAATGTAGTATGATCAACGAATAAAGTCGTTCTTTAATCTTTTTTTTCTCATTAAAATTGTAGGAGAGTATTTAAATGTAGAGCAAATCTATTAAGATAGAGATACAGTCCTATTTATATAACTGTTATCAGTTTCAACAACTAAGTCGATCCCAGAAATAAAATAGAGCTAGGCTACTTAGGTTTTGTGGATTAATTTTTTGATATTACATCTTAAATTCATGTTCGTTATTAGCATCAAATTTTGGAATGAAAACTTTTGAAAGAGTATTTGATAAACGAGTACAATCAACAACAGAGCTATTATATGTTGCGCTTACTTAGAAATGCTGATTAAGTTTATTTTATCTTATCTAAGCATAGTTTATTTACCATTAACGCATTTTCGCTCTAGATCGATTATATTATAAGATCAGATTCTAGAGCATAATAAATACGAGAGTTTTATGAAATAAACTACGATCCATATTAATTTTTTTTTAAATAAACAGTTTTTTTAAATTTATTTTACAAAACTAAAATTTTAAGATCGTATAGCAGTAACAACAATAATTGCGATTCATTATAGGGTATTTGCAGCTCAGCAAATCAAAGGTAGATGTAATTTCTTGATTTCGTGTTCTAACAGCATTTCTTAAACGAATGTTGGATTGAAATGCAACAAGTAAATAAAATTTCATCATTAATAAACTAATTAATTATTCTTTTAATTTATGAATTCTACATAAAAAGTGGGTTGGACTGCATTCTTAGCGGCATTCGAGTTATACAGTTTGCCTTTAATTGGGTGTGTTTATCTTTACTACTGGGTTTACTAAACTGATTTAGTTTTGGAATAAATATATTCACTTTGTTAAACTTATTTCAAGTCGTAAGTAATTCCGCCCAATATTTTAGTTGCTCAGTTTCCAGAAAGTGTGAATTTCTTTGCTCCGAAAACTTCGACTTTTATGTATTTTCTCCGTATTGTGTCGCACATATAATTATTTAAATTTACAATCCACAGCTGTATGCTTAGCTGTCGCTCTAAAAAAAAACGCAAAAAATAAATAAACGCTGTTCGGCATTGAGTATCCCACATGTACATTGTACATTACGTATATATACTTATTTTTATTGCAGTGCACTCTTCCTATTACATATCGCGTGTATTTTCTTTCTAACGCAAACATTTCACTTCTCATTTTACTGTTATATTTAATAGCTGCATTTTGTTTCAATTTGTTGTTGCTTCAACGCACCTGCTTAATTAAGCGTGCACCAAGGTCATTATTCTTACGATTATTCAGATTGGAGCTATAAACATAATTGCCTGTAATATTTAAATTACTGCTTCTAATTGGCAAATCATTGAAGATTCGATTTTGTTGGATTTTTAAAAATGGGTATAGCTCAAGCAGAAATTTTAAACAAAGGCCAATTTATATACAATGAATGAGAATTTGATTATTTCTATGTGAGTAATTGATTGCATGTATAATATATATATATTTATATATATAATTTATATATTTACAAAATATATAAATAAAATTTCTCTGAAATTAAACGACAACGTATTATTTTTATATAACTTTTTGTACTTTTCAACCTATTATTTGAAAATGGTATTCGATTAAAGACGAGTTCCCACAACAATTAATTTAAAGTTCTCAAACTCTCAAAGTTTACAATTTTAAAATTTTTGTAACTACTAAAGAAAAATATTTTTTCGATTATTGCACTTAATGTGATTACTTTTATAAATTTATAAGCTTTTATATATTTTTAGCACTTAAAAAATAAGGAATCAGGCTCAACAGTTATATTCATTTTTTATATTTCTCTTGCTAATTTTGTTTGTTAGTTCATATTTTTATATATTTCATAAGGTTCTTTTATATACTTTGTTTCCTTTTGAATTTCCGTTGAATATTGTTAAGAGATAATTAAACTAATTTTATTTTATTAGAAATCGTCAAGTGTTTTAAGTCCGCAAAGCACGTCCGATGTGCAACAAGATTCAGTTATCACTGACTGTTCGAAACTGAACGCGAGCACCTTAACTTTCCCACTTAATCACAATCCGACTGAGGCGCCGGTGTCGACGTCAACTGCGACGACTTTAACGATTGCAAGCAAAGACAAATTAAGACGCAAAGTCAACAACAACAAATAGAATGATTAAGTATATACATACGTGTGAATATGTTATTGCTTTTGTTTGTGTTTTCGACGATCAACAAGAATTCAGCCCTGGCAATGAGAGGTACAAAGGCAAAACGCATTTTTTTGTTTCGAAAGTCGATTAGTATAATACCCTGTAATTTTAAGATGCATTTATATAGAGTCTTAAGATATTAAAAAATGTTAAGACTTTATATTTATTTATTTTCTCTTTACTATTTAAAAACAAGCGGGAAAGGCTATAGTCGAGATCCCGACTATATGATACCCGTTACTTACTTAAATATATTGAAAAGTACTTTAAAGAAAATACTTGTTTTGCTCTGAAAACTTTAATTCGCCATAACTGTCGTTCTACATGTCCGATGTTGATGCGATTTAGTGGGATAATAGATAATGCTAATAGATAACGGTAATAATCACAAAAAACGTATTATCTTAAAAACTGTGGGTGTGGTGGTTTTTCGCGATTTGCGGGGGCGGATGGGGGCGTGGATTAAATTTGAAAAAAAACTTGATCTGCGTGAGGTATATATAAATCTGTGTGCCAAATTTGGTTACTCTATCTCTTTTAGTTTCTGAGATTTCTTTGTTCAGACTGTTTTTCGCTATTTGCGGGGGCGGAGGGGGGCGTGGCTTAAATTTGAAACAAACTTGATCTGCGTGGGGTATATAGAAGTCTTTTAGTGAAAGTTTGGTATCTCTATCTCTTATGGTCTCTGAGATCCTTTTGTTCATACAGACGGACAGACGGACAGACGGACATGGCTATATCGACTCGGCTATTGATGCTGATCAAGAATATATATACTTTATAGGGTCGGAGATGTCTCCTTCTCCCTGTTACGCACATTCCAACGAACACAATATACCCTTATACTTATTTTTTATAAGTAACGGGTATAAAAATTAACATCTCTGCAAGCAATATCGGCACAAGACGATGAGAACTTGAACCCCAACTCACGTTTGTTTTTTATGTAAGGTATCTTTTATTTAAACATCATTAAATAAGGTATTTCTATTTTGTTTCATTACATTTCTTATCGTCTGCTTGTCGGATTTGCAATTTATATATGCGGGCAAGAATTGTTTACTTTTATTTTTGCAAATGATTGGCACACACTCGAGAAATCATTGTATATAATATGTTGCCAAAATAATTGCAGGCGAACAGATCTCAGTTGATCAATCTAATGCGATTCATATGTCTCTCACATGTGACTGATGCACGTGCTAGCAATTGGATATATACTCTATTGTCAATTTTTAATTCAGAAGTTCAATACTCAGTTAATCAACTTATTATTACTTGTATATACATTTGTACAGATATGCACAATTAATTAATTTCTTTTTTTTGGTAACCAGTCTGTTGTCATGTCATTGAACTTTTGAACAAAACCGAAACGGCTTGTTCCGGTTCTCAATTTATTTGGCGATTTGCAATTTAATAAATGCTTCAGTGAAGCAGAATGCAGCGGCTTAGATGTTGCCCTATAATTATACTAAAATATTCAAAAAAAATCATTCATCAAAAAAATAAAATAATTTTATTGAATTACAGCTAATAAGTACCCAATTTTTGCCAATTTACATATGTTGCAAATAAAACCGAAACAGGTCCCAATAAATCTGATAAATAGCCGATTTTTGCATTAAATAATTTTTTTATTAAAAAGGAAATGTAAACCTCATAGAGGGTTACTAGTAAAAATGTGCTTAATTTTAACGGAATTGGAATTTCCCATTAGAAAGACGTCAAGCATTTCCTTTTCAGTAAAAATCGCTAATAAAATTCGTTTGATCCAAACAATCGAATCAATCTAATGATTTCTTAACTAAATCGTGCGCAAATAATAAACGTCAATTCAATTATATAGTCTTTTAATAGAAGTAAAATGAAAATTGCGACTCACTAGCCGGTTTTAACAGGCGACATATTTGTGCAACTTCGCAAATAATATTACTACAGTGATTGACTGATAAGAGAAAGGTCTTACAGCTTATCAAAATTAGCTTGAGTAAATGCAGACAGAAAGACTTAAAAATAACGAAGATGTGATAAACATAATTGCAAATAAATAAAAGCGACAAAAACATGGGCGAAGATAGCCACAAATGACACCCAAAAAACGATATAAAACATGCAACAAATAACAAACAGAAATGTAGAGGAAATGTAAAACAAAACCCAAAAAAGCACAACTGAAGAAACCGAAACATTTCAATGACAATTGGCACGCTTCAATGAAGCGAGTCACAAGGAAACTGCAGCAAGTCGTGGCAAGTTGAGCTGAGGCAGAGGGTGTGTATGTGGGCGATGATGGACTGCCCAACCCAGCACGGTCGGGGCCAGCCCAGTCCAAAGTTGCCCAGACTTTGACTGGCCAAGAAACGGCACTTTTGATGCATGCGTCGGGTTCATTCACAAGCTGCAAAGGCACAAAATGTGGCCACGGTGCAATGAAATTGAATTGCGTGTAGCGAAATGTGTCGAATGAGTCGCAAGAGAGAGAGAAAGAAACAGCAAGCCACAGAGAGAGAGAGAATGCTTGCAGAACGCAGAGGCAGCACTTTAACGGTGGCATAAAGATACTTTGTTGCTAAGATAAATTAGCCTGTAGATGCCACAGCAACGTTTCGCCAAGTGAGCATCAAGTCAAGCTCATTTCAAACTCAAACTGTTTATTACTCTATTCAGAATGGTCGCCCGAAACATTACATAATCAGCATCGAAATGATCCTTTTGAAGTTATGGAAAAATTGCCAAAAAAAACACCATTAATTATACAAAAGTCAATAAGTTGGATTGACGTGTAGATTTAATTAAACTTTAGGGGTAAGCATGAAGATGGACTTTCTAACTGCATTCAATTATAAAGATCTTTTCTGATCAGTACTTTTTTCACATCTTCCATTAATTGTTAAATTCAAGAGTTTGCTTAAGCTCCTGATTTTTATACATTCAACATACAATTGAATAATCTGCAGCTTATATATCTTTTACGAGGTGCAAACTACAAATTTCCCAAAACAGATGCTCAATTTGAGCCCACGCACAGTGACCATCATTACATCCCGTTGAGCCCAACCCAAATCTAATGATGGCCACCTAACAAAGGCAAACAATTTGTTAGTTTGCGCCAATTTAATGTTTACTTTGCACTTCAAGCCCATCGACCAATTTGGGCAAATCAAATACAGATAGAGCTATTGAAAATGGAATAACCTTTGTCTGATACTGCGACCAAATGCCATTTGTATCTATTTGTACTATTCTATCAATCAATTAAGCCAGCTCGCGTTTTCCCAGGCGCGTTTTAGATAAAGAGTGAACACACCACGCACAAAAACACACACTCACTCACACACACACACACCCCAACAGAGTTCAAGCCCAAGTAAAAATGGATGACACTGCCGATTTCCTCGGAATCTATTTTGTTCCATGGCGTTTCAAGCGGCAATTAAAAATTTCACCAAAATCGAACGTTGCGCATGATTAGAGCACGAATTCGAGAATTTGATGCGAATAAAGTTCAAATACCCTGTAAATTTGTGAAGAGGGGTAGTATATTATAAAGATGAACACAGAGACAGGAAATATGAAACACAGGAGATGTATAAAAACATTGGAAAAGAGATATTTGAATTTATAGATTCGTAGAGCTGAACTCAATTTATTCGGGAAACGAATATCTTTAATATTGAGGGAAGAGAATGCAGCGATCAGCGAGCAATTCTTTCTACTTCTATAATATTAAATTTTTTAAGATTTACTTTCCTTATCTAAAGGGTATTTCCTAGTCAATCAGCCTACCATTTTTGCCCTGATCTGTGCCCGCATGGGCGGATCAGAGCACCGAGCACAGCAGCGGGTGGTCGACTGTGTTAGACTCAGACAGAGGCTGAGAGAGACTTGAACAAGAATGTTGATGGCTTTGTAATGGGTTGTTAGAGGCCAGGCTAGAGAGAGAGAGAGAGAGGGGGATTTGTTTTGGCAGGCCGTCAGCCAATATGATGAACAACTCGGCAGACTGTCAATGTGTCAATATTAATTTAATATGTCAAATATCAAATTATACTCGTAGACAATTTAAAATTGAGTTATAATGGTACACATGAGACGCCCCTCAAAATTAAATTGTTGCACGGGGGTGGGAATCTCAAGTGGTTCCGCAACAGAGTGCAAAAGGACATGAATACTCAGCACAATCTGTGTTCAATTTAGTTTTGGATAAGATAATGTAAGAGGGAAATATTAAGCGTGACAATGACCTCTAAAGAATTTCCCTGCTCTATCTTTTCTAAGCCTAACCTATAACAATTTGTTAATGAGTAAATTACATGGTATTTGATTATAAATTCCAAGTTCCAATTTTCCATAAATTACACAAGTTACCACGCCTTAAAAGTGATTCACGGCAAACACGCAGGAGAACACGCCTCCTATCTATAATTTCGAAGAAACAACTATGAAAACTGTTGATGCGTAAAAGGATGCACCCTAAGCGTATACCTTTAGTTGAGTGCAAGTACTTACCCATTTCCTTTAGAGATATGTGAGGTATGCTAGGGTTGTCAGAGTTGAGTGATGTTGAGGTTAAATTTAAATACTTTAGTCTTCAAAAATGTTTGTCTTATTTATGAGCATACAATTCAATGTCATTGCCCAAAGTCACAGATAAGCCTGGCAACCCTCCCTCTGCAGCTCGACAACTCTGCTGCAATTGCAACTAAACGTACATATGTACATTTGTAGTGTATATTGCACGTGTGCATTTGTTAATTCTTCCCTGACTTTAACTATATTCATGTGGCTTTATCGCCGATTTCTTATCGAATACTGCGTGTTGCATTCGAAAGGAGATGGAGTGGGAGGAAGAGAAGGAGGCGTCTCCCTCGAGCAATTAGGAAAAGTGCAGTTTTATGTGTTTATTTTATATGCTGCATATGTGTATGCCTCAAGCGGTGGCAAGAGACAAGAGGCACACAGCTGTGTGGCCTAACCTATATACATATTGATATGTATTTGGATATGTATGCATATTCAAGTGGTCGCCCTCTGGGGGCAGCATAGAACTGGGCCTGCCACTCCTGCTCCTGTGACGAACTGCAGCTCAAATTGTGCGTGCCACAAAGTCGTTGTCGTTGTCAATGTTGTTGTTGTTGTTGTTGTTGTTGATGTTGCTGACACGTTATCACACCCGAAACCTCTAAGGGTTGCACAGCTGAGCCTTCGCAAAGGGGGGGCGTGTAAACGACACCAAAGACAGTAAACAAAGAGATGAATAGAAAGCGAAAGAGTGAGAGAAAGAGAATGTGATAGGTACACAGGGAGAGAGAGAGAAAGAGAAGGTGTAGTCCTATTTTCCCCATCTTCAACTCCCTTCTAGGTTGTCTTTTCTAGGTGTATTTCAGATTTTCTGCATTTAATTTATTAATGAGCCGCGATTCGACCAGTGATTTATGGGGCATGTCAGTGGCATTTTTTGATGCATGTACCGTGAGCTGTGGCAAGACTGCTGTTGGGTAAGTCTGCTTGGTGTCAAAGGGTTCATAAACACGCCAAAAGGATATTCACACGATGCGCGCTTCGTGTGACTTATGTAACTTAATAGGCTGCTGAAAAATAGCCGCTAGATTTTTATCACTCAATATGCCCACACTACACACACACTCACACACACACACGCACATACACAAACACACACTCCACGGAAAGGAGTTGACGTCGCAAAGGCAAACAACATGTGGCAATGGCCCAGCCAAATTGTATCCACATGTGTGCGTCGCACTCGCCCCACAATGTTGATCATCATTATCATCAACAGATGCAGCAACAGCAACAGCAGCAAAAACAACAACGGCAGCCAGCGGTGTCAGCAGCAGGGGCAACAACTGAGGCAGGCACCGCTAAACAAATTGAAAAATTTCAAGTCCTCAGCCTCTTGGCGCTCGCAATTGCTCAATCGGGCATTTTCGCGTGCACCAGGAAGGAAGGGTGTGGAAAAAAGGGAAGGATGGGCAACAACATCAGCATCAAAAGCAGCTGATGATGATGATCAAGATAATGCCGATGACGATGTTGCACAGTACAAAAGTACAGAGGCTAAACTCTTCTCAGCTCTCATCTCTGACAGAGATGCGCAAGAAGCGCAGTTAAAAGGTGCAGATTCATAAGATATGCATTTATTTAAAAATATAGAATATTTTCTCTTGAATTTATTTCATGTTTAAGTTGATCAATGCTGCAATTCCTTTTAAAGCAATCAAATAAACTGATCTTGTATTACTAATCCACAAGCAAACAAAAAGGATCAAGAGAAATCCTGTTGATCATAATGAGTCAAAGATCACTTCACATTGTTGATCACATCATCACATTGCAGAAAATTAGAAGGCAAAATGTGATAAAAGATCGTTATCCTTTGTATAGAGAAGTCAGGGAATTATATGATTATCAAACAATCTTCCATTGTTCATACTTATAATCCAGTAAAAGATTCGGAAAATCATAAATAATTTTTGACATATAAGAAATGATTGATATAATAGACCGCAATATTAGCATATTTAGAGATTACAGTTCTATCAATCAAACATATCAAAACAAGTACCATAATCCCTTTTTAAAATAAATTTTTTAATGATTCACAAATTGCAAGAATACACAAATAGTATAGTTTTCGGAAAAGTGTGTAGTGGCTCTCATCACTGGCAGTACGAGAGTATCTAGATACATTCATACTTATTGGACTGCTCGCCTTCGGTTGAGTTCGCTGTGTGGAGCGGAGTGAACCGCGTAAAAGTGACTCGCGGGTGCGCCATGGCCCGGCGACCGACCAATCGACTAACAGACAGACGGACAGTGAGACAGACAGACCGGGGTCTCTGTCTCTGTCTCAGTCTCACTGCGCATTGCGCACTGCGTGCGGAATTTTCTTTTTTCGACTTCGGTTCGGTTTTTCGGTGCCGTCAGTCTGTGAGAAAACGTCGGGCTGTTTGGTTGTCTTCATATTTCGGTTGTTCGGTTGTTTGGTTGTTTGGTTGTTCAGTTCGACGGTTGTTCGATTGTTCGGTTGTTCACTTGGTTGTGCCTGGGCGGCCTTTTGGCTTATCGAACGAATATTCGGTTTGTTGCGGGTGGCGGCAATCGTCGCGGAAAACTCTGCGCACCCTCAATGTGAGTCTATCGACGTATGAGTGCGCTTATGTGTGTGTGTCTGTGTGTATGTGTGTGTGCAGTAAGTGGAAAAGCGCGCTGAGCCATCCACCGCACTGTTAAAAAATTTAATTTATTTTTAAGTTATTTATTTTCCTTCTTTCGGTTCTGTGCGGTCGGCCTTTTTAGTAATTTTTATCGGGAATTCTGGATAAAAGATATACTGAATGGAAGCGTTTGTTGTTGTCAAGAGTAATACATGTGAATGAGAAGAATTAAAAGATACACACACATACGCACATTACTTCATACTGCAAATTGACCATGAATTTGGATGCTGTTTGTTGTTCTAAGGGGCTTTCGGAAGATATATATCTATCTTTCTGCCACACATGTGAAATGCGAAAGAAAATGTTTTGTAAAATACCAGAAAACGGAAATAAATTGTGAAGAAAGAAAGTGTAAAACAAAAACAAAAATATATTGTGTGGAAATATGAAACAAAAATATACAAGATACAGAAATGAAAATAGCTTATAAAAGAATAAAGTGCACACAAAAAATAAAGAACACATATAACAAAAATGAAAAAATGTGATCCAATGTAGAAATTTGACCAGTAAAGTAAACAGTAGAAAAACATCATAACAAATATAATATTTACAATAAATAATAATAATCACAGAAAAGTAATTATGTAAAAATGTTTAAACAAATCACAATACATAATATTTTAAGGAAATGTATAGCACATTATGCAACATAAATGATCTAAATGTCAAATATGAAAAGAGTAATGCAACTTTAAGAGGTTTCATTAACATAACTATCCCCAACAAATGGAGATATTTCCGGATGTATACAAACTTCCCCCACAAAATTGAATAGTCATAAAAGTGAAATATATTCATCTTGCATTTTTCAATCATAAATCTCAAATCAATTCAGCTCAGCTTGAACTTAAAAAAGCATTTAGGAAAGTGTCGAAAATCGATGTGGGCAGTGGACTATCTAACGCCTACCAAAAATCCAAAAACTTTAAAATAGCCGCAGCTCAAAACATTTTGGCTTATCAAATTGGATATTGGACTACCAAATGAGATGGCGTTTTGTCTGGGTGCCACTAATTTTAATTACCATAAAATATATTGTATCTGTCTTAAATATCTTGGAAATTGTAGAACTTTCTCAAATATGCAGCTGCACATGTTGGTAATATAGGTGATGCGGCAATGTATCTGACAGATACATTTATGCTTATGAATTTTTATGGAAATGCTCGCGGCATGTTGAGAACACGCGCCTGTCATAAAAATCCAGCAACGATTCTCACTATTGGGCGCACTACAGTTGTCGTCTGGACAGGAGGCATCTCTCAAATTGTATTTTGACTGCCCCAACGGGCTATAAAACTAATGACAAACAACTTGCCGCGACGCTCATATAAAAATTAACAAGCAAAATTAGAAAGAGATGCGTTAACAAGCCAAAGACGAAGATGAAAATGAAGTGGAAGTCGAAGTCGAAGACGAAGACGAATACTGCAATTGACCCCCTCAGGATGTCGAACCTGGCGTTGCATTCGCATACTCTTTCTCCCTCTCTTCTCCCACTCTTCATATTCCTTTCGAAGTCATATGCATACTCCTCATAATAATGCCGTCGTCCCGTTTGTATTTTTAGATGCCCGAGAGCGTAAATAATTCATTTTCCAGTCACAGTTGTTGACGTTCGTCGCCGCCGCCGAAAGAGGCACAAAGTGACGCCAAATCGTTTTGGGCATAGGGAATAACGGGAAATGGGGAAATTCTTCCTCTTCATCTCGCATCTCTCATCTCATCTCATTCCCAAGGGGATCTTTACTCGGATTTGCGTCCCAAGGGATTTGCGTGTTCGCCTCGCTGTTGATTTGCATCTAAACTTGAAAGTGTTTTTGCGCCCTATTTGGCCTTTTGATATTTTCATTATTTTTTTTTTTTTCTTTTGTTTAGTTTTGGATTTGTATTTTGAATTTTATTTATAATTTGCATGGCAGCGGTTGCATTGAACTTTGACTGCAATTGTAATGCCTTGCAAAATCATGAACTAGAAATTCCACTTTGGCAATTTGGCTGATCAAAAAAACAAATGAATTTACTTGCAACACATACTCGTACTCGTACAATGTTAAGCTGCGTGGCATGCCACTTAAGCTGCTTTTTATGGGCGTCTCTCAGTTGGCCCAAAATATAATAAATTTTACTCAGCGCCATCGTCGCTGCTGTTCAACTGAAGTGGTTGCAACTCATTCCAGAAAAGGGGAAGCGGCAACAGCGGGGGCAGCAACTCAATTAAGTGTCCATAAAATATCCAGATACGCTAATCAATGATATATATGTCTCTCTGCATATCTGCTTATAATGGGACTCTACATGTTAATGCCTTAGCTACAAATTGCTTTCGGGATGTACCAAGAAAAGACTTAAACCAATGCTGTTTTTTTTTATTTCAAATTTAAAAAGATTTTTGTAAATAATAAACTTAATAAAATATATTGCAGGGAGCAATAAAAGCTTACACAAAACAATTCAATTATGCTACATTCAAAAATCAAAAGATAACAAATTCATAAAATAAATAAAATTGATACTCTGAAACCAGAACAGAAACGGCTTCAATAGTTTTTAAATAGTAATGAGCTGATAAAATCAAAAATGATTTCTACTCTTATAAACAAATAAAACTACTTACAGTGGAGCTCCATTAAAAGCTTGTTTATTAAATTATTAAATTGTGCATTTCAAAGTGATAATAAAAATCTGATTAAGTGGCATCAAAAACTAAATGAGCCCCACGAGTGTCATAAAAATGTTTAAATAAATCATAACAATAAATAAGCTTTTTTTTGTTTAAACTAATAAAACAAATGTTGGTTTTCTTACAGTGCGCAGAGAAAGATAAACAAAAATTTGAAAATCATCGAAAGAAAAATACAGAAATAAAGTGTTTCAAAGTGTGAAAGATGCGGCAAAGTCAAATTGAAACGTAATCAAGCAAAAGATTGCGATATTGAAAGGCAACGAGAGCAGATCTTATATAGACAGCAACGCAAGGAGCTTCAAAGGCAGTCTGTCTGTCTGTCTATAAGTGTGGCTGTCCGTCTGTCTGTCGGTCTGACTGTCTGTCTGTCTGTCTACGGCTACTGGCCCCCTAGTGCAAACGCATGAGTTCTGTCAACGAAATGACATGCAGCATCTGTCTATGTAGCCATAGACCAGGACGTGATGCTGTGTCTCAGTTGTTGCTATTTTTATGAGCACACACACACACACATACACACACACACTCACACACACCCATACACACACTGTATGGATACGAGGACGGATGCGTGGCCCCATGAAAAATCAATTAACACGCAGAATTATTAAAAACGACGAAAAAGTAAAACGAGTAAAAACGAATCGACAACTCGCAAAGGCAACTCGTGGCTTCCACTCACAGCGATCTTCACTGTACTTGTAATCTGTATAACTTCAAAGCAGCTGCAGCGCAATGTCGCGCCTCTGCGGATTTGGATTTGGATATGGATTCCTGTTAGCCATGCTGCAGTTGCTCCAAACGGCAACGTCTATGAAAGGTAAGTCGACTGCCAGGCCAGTTAATTAAATGTTACGCTCTTGAAATCAGAGTCACAGTAGCTGCTGCTGCGACACAGAACTTAATACCGGGCATAAACATGCGATTTATCATGGCAAATGATCAACGCACGATTTATGCTCATTACAAATATGGCCAACCACGAATTGGCCACAAATCCAACACTCGAGCAGAAGCTGCCGAGTTGCAACGTGGGCAATGTCCAAATTGCATTTACTTAGCTGCCAACAAATAAATAAAAGTCAAAATAAAGAGTTGCAAATGCTGCAGTCACAGTGGGTAGCAATATGCCAAAAAAAAAAACAAAACAACAAAAAAGAAGCTGCACAGTGTGCAACAAGTAAAGCAGAAGAAAGACTTTAGTATAGCTTTCACACAGACACAGCTCACTAATACCAAGTGTAATATAAATTGAACAGTAATTATATTTAAAGTAAATGATAATTAAGATAGCTTAAAGATGTAAGTCCCTAGATATTTATTTTCATATTTAATAATCTTGTGCTATAAAAGTTAAGTGGTTCCATTAAACCAGCAATTTCTCAAGTGAAATACAACTATATAATAGACAATACAGCTACAAATTACAAATTTTGTAGAAACTTTCATATTTGAAACTTAATAATCAAATCTTCTTATTGTCTTAATATAAATTTAAAAATTCGCTTTAGCTCTGATTTTTTCGGTCAATTTTTCGCTTAGTTTTATGCAATTTCCTGGCCAAGTCCGTGTCCAAATTGTGCAACTGTTTTGTTGTGGTTGGTCTTGTGCCAGTTTTTACCATTTTGTTAGTTAGGGCGCAACTTTCTCAAGCTCTGTGCGATCCATGGTAACTGGCTGGCCATAAAATCCAACTACTTAACTACAATGGGCCGTCGCATTGCACTTAACGCATTTTTCACGCTTGACATTTGACTTGAGGCGCACTTTTGTCTTCGTTGTCGTCGATGTCTCCACTTCGTTTCCATCTTGCCTTTGCGGCACACCACAAAACGTTGCAAGCACCAACAGATACAAAATTACACACACACACAGAGAGAATGCTGGCATGCTCTTAATTCTCAACACTATCTATAAGTATAATACATATAGTATATGTAGAATGGATATATATTTTTGGTTGTTTGGTCTTGGGGCGCAAATGTATTTTTAATGATATTTTTAGTTGGCACGTGACGTCACTTTGGAAGACACTACACAACGTTGCATGATTCATTCGCGATCCCACACTAGATGCGAATTTTCACATTTTATTTGTTTTTGGGTTCATTTGAATTTTCACAGAACTTTTATTTATACAGCATAAAATGTAAATCATTTACACGCGCAACGCATTGTGCCATTTTTAACACTTTTAACACACACAGGCGCAGATACAAATGTATCTGTATCTGTAGCCGACTACTGCGAGTATCTGGTGCGCCATATGCTGCTGTTCTCTTGATTATTCATTATTTGCATACCCAGTAGGCAGCAAATTACTTAAAGGTATAGCAAAACATATACGCATATTTATGATCAGTTTCACTAAGCTAAATTTTAAAATCAAGGTGTTTTGGTTTCAAGTCTTAAAGAACTGTAACCGTAAGAAAAAGTCATCAACAGAATAATTACACTTAAAAAGAATCAAAAATTAAACTACATCTATAGTAATGCTTGTATACTATTTTAAGACAATATTCTCATCAGAAGAAATTAAATCTACATATAGTATTTTATGATAAAGTTCTTGAAATCTGTGAATAAGGTATCTACTAATCGAGCATTTTCTCTTACAAATAACACCACATGTCAACTGACTGCTGGCAAAAGTCATACAGACTTACATTGAATCTTCTCAAATTTACTTTTGGCGACATCCGTTGTCCATTGTCAACCTCATTGCATGGATTGTCATCGCAACCGGAATTGAGTCATGTGGGAATTTGTCTTTATGAGTTGCCGATTTCCATTGCTCGATAATCATAAAAGACAAAGAAAAAATTAGATGATAAAAATCGAAAGCATACTAATAATTGAATTTTATGTGGCCCCGGGGTCTAATTAGGGTGCGATGCGACTTTCCATGCACATTCCACATGTTTATCTGTCCGCGGCTTGGCATGCCATAAAATTGAATGCTAAGGCAAATGGGTTCTTAAATGTGTTTGCTCTATGGTCATGGCGGTTTTATTTGATTTAAATTGATCTTTAAAGCCGTAGAATGAAGCTATAAAATGTTTTGAATAAAACACTCCCCGGGGTAAAATCGTATTGCTTGTGAAAGTGCTTCAACTCTTGCTTAGTAGTTCCACTGTCTATAAAGATCAAGTTGTATCCGAAATATGTTAAAAAGTAAGAGTGAAAGATGAATATTAGATTCTTAATAACATCTGTTAACAATGATAATTAACACAGTTATAAAGCTGAGCTCAACATCTGCTGCATTTCATCTCGAAAATAAAGGAGTATTTAGGAAAATGATTCCTAAAGAGTTTTTCTTTTAACAATTTTTATTATACATTGTCTATGATCATTTTTGCTACACTCACTTGCTAATCAAGCTATAAAATTTCTATAAGATCTTATATACTTTCAATAGGAAAATCCAGCAACCTTATAATATAAATACTACGAAAAATGAATGTATCTAACAAAAACTACCAATTAGTTGGAGTCCATAAAAGCAGAGAGAAACTCCATAAATTTGGACTGCAACTCGTGCAATTCGCTAAACATCACGAAGTTGGCTCACAAATCACATAAACTGTGACATTATTAGGGAAATTAGCTTAAAGAAAATGCAAGAAAAATTATAAATTGTCAATGTCAGACGAAATGTTGTAATGAATGCCATGAAACATGAAATACAAGCAAAATTCCAATACCTTGTAGGCCACCGAAGAAGCATTAATTAAAAGCCAAAAAAGAAAATGGAAAATGAAGATGCAGATGGAGATGGAGATGGAAAATAGAAGAAATACCGCTGTGTGGCCATCAAAGAAAAAGCATCAAATGTTGGAAGTTGAATACTAAATGCGACATATAACTCAAATAAAATAAACATTGGCCATAACATAAATATGCGCTACCTTATCCAGGCGGCAGAGTTGCATGTTGCACGTTGAACGTTGCAACGGCAAAGATGAACATAAATTTGACATTAAATAGATGGAGAGTGAGAGAGATAGGAGGAAGGGGAGGGAGGAGTTTAGTAGTGTGGACCATGTCACATGGCACCGACTGGCAAGTTGCAACGCATCTGTTGCCATAATTCTTGCAACGCGCTGCTTGGACAACTTAACAGATGAGTGGGGAGGGTGGGGGGTGGGGAAGGCGTTGGTGTTGCCTGATGATGTCTCATTTGTTGCTGCCGCTGACTGTTGAATGCAAATTGCTTTTGTTGCTGCAGTTTTGTTTATTCAAAAGCGCAACGCCTGCGCATCTTTTTTATTTTTATTCATTTTCAATTTTTGATTCAATAACAAACCGTAACGATATCTTAATCTGGGTCAACACAATGTGTTGGGAAAGTGTTTTTTAGGCTTTTCCGCCAGCCACAGTTTTTGACGCCTGATTGCCGCTAATTGGCGTCAAAACGGCTCTGCCAACGCAGACAACGCCGAACACCAACTTCGATCACAGCAACAATAAATGAAATTATTTGTTTCTCATTTTGCTTTGTTTATCTTGTTGACGGTTGTCAGTCGCAACATTTGTCTGCAACTTTTTGAACTGTTTGTTCAAGCAACTCAAAAATACATCTAAATACTAAACATTTATGTGGGTTAGGTCAATATGAGAGCGTATGTCCAAGAGAGATTGGGAACCAATGTTTGTCCAACAAATTGCTGTCAAAGTTGATGCCGCCCTGCATATAATAAATATGTATTATTGGTAAATTACCAAGACAACTCAAATTTAAAATGCAGAAAACAGAACATAAATCATGTCTTTGCCTTGAAAAGAAGAAGCTGTAAAAAGAGAATAAAAATAGGAAGAGAAGGGCTACATTTATTTGAAGAGAAAATGCTCTTTCATTAGAAATTAGTTAAAACAAAAGAAGAAAAAAATTAAATATAAATTAAAAAATTTAATCGAAACTGGAATACAAAAAAAAAAGAAAAATACTTAAAAAATATATAAAAATATCTAAAACAATGAAATATCTATAAGGCCTAATTATAAGATATTATATAAATAGAATACTTAAATACTTTTAAAAGATGAAATGAAAAATTAATAAAAATGAATCTGTTAATATTAAATCGCAATTAAAAATCATAGAGTTGTCTGCATATATCTTAATTGATATGACAAACATGAACATAAAGTATAAACTCCCCAAGATACACTAACAACTAACAACAGAACAGACCCTGTAGAATGAGGGCAAAAGATATTAGCAATGAGATCAATGCAAACAAAGCGCATAGCTAATTAAGCAAATCAAGTACAAGTAGATGGATCTGTAGATAGATAAATAAGAGATAGATTGTCTGACTGACAGAGTGCATAGACAGTTGACTGACAGGCTGACAGACAAGCTGGCCAAAGAGCTGGACAAATTTGTTATGTCTAATGTGTAGCTAGATTGCCAATCAACTGGTTGCAACATGCCACATGCCACATGGCATATAGGAGGAGTACTATATATCTGATGATGTGTCCATTTCAATTTCAATTTAAATTTGTGATATTGTTTCAGTTTCACTATTCGGCGATGGCTACGTGTCGATGCCGCTGCAGGAGGCCAAAATGTCAACGAACATACGCGTCAAGTTTCGCACCAAGCAGGAGGATGCATTCCTCTTTTTGGCCGCCGGTCGTACCGATTATTGCCTGCTGCGTCTTGAAAACGGCCTCATCAGTTTTAGCTATAAAATTGAACGGGATGTGGTCCAGGTAAGCAATCTTTGAATACACCTTCCCATTTCCATACCACATTCAACCTGTTGCATATTTCAACTGGCCAACAACTCGATACTTATTCCGGTTGCCGTTGCAGCTGCGTTCGCCGAAGAAGCAAAAGCTTAACGACTTGGAGTGGCACGATGTGGCCGTGCAACGTTTCGAGAATAATGTTACCCTGCAGGTGGATGGTCACATTATGCGCAAACAGCTGCCAAACGATTTGGCCGCACTCAACGTACATTTTGGCACCTTCCTTGGCGGCGTTGGCGATTTTACGGCCGAGTTTCTCAATGATGTCATTGGCTTTCGCGGTTGCATCTCCGATGTGAGTGGCATTAACAAGCGTCCATAAACTGACATAAGCTAAGCCATTTGACCATTTCGTTTATTTATGTAGGTATTTTATAACAACATCAACATTATAAAGCGTGCCAAAGATCGCACGGGACACACGACGAGCACGGGAGTTTCTTGGACTTGCAGCAATGAATTCGATGGCGGAGTTCAGGATAGCATCAGTTTCTTGAGCAATGATTCCTTTGCTTTGATGCTCAAGGAGTCACATGCCGAGGGCGAAACGTAAGTTGACAATACCTTTAATATGGTTTATTTAAATAATCCAATTTGTTGAAATACTTCATATCATTTGATTACTTTTAAATTTAAAAAGTCATTTAGGAAACGAAAATACTGTAGAAAATTAGGTATAGATTATACTAGAATTTTTGTAAGTAGACTCTGAGTGGTAATAATCTTATTTGTGCACTCGGTTTACACAAAATTATAACAAATTTAAATTGAGAGACTTTCATGGATTGTTTATGAAATCAGATAAAAAAAATTAGATATGATTTATCTCAAGTAATCCACTGAAATTGCAGACTCTCATTTCAATTTCGAACGATGACGGAGTCGGGAACGGTGTTCTTCAATGGCGGCTATGATTTTATGCTGCTGGAAATTGAGGATCAGAAACTAAAGCTGACATTCAACAAGGCAGGCAGCTTGGTGCAATTCATGACAAACGAATCCATTTCGGATGGCAAATGGCATCGTGTGTTGTTAAGATATAATGCTGTCATGGCTGAGTTGGTGCTGGACGATGGACAGTTGACCTATCGTGGAGATCATGCTAATGAGACCAAGACGAGCATAAATCTCGAGAAGAGCGTCTTCTTTGGCGGCGTGCAGGAGGAGATGCGTCGTCGTCTAATCAACAAGGGACTGCGCATCAATGAGCTCAGTTTCAAGGGATGCATGAGGAACATCCATGTGAATAACTTGGCATTGAGTTTCGGGGAGATGACAATCTCAAGGCAATTGGCATTGAACTGTCTGTGGAAGTATCCTTGTGTGGAGCACAGTCCTTGTTTGAAGAGCGGCATTTGCAGTCAACATGGCGTGGATGAGTTCATATGCTACTGTGATCAATCCTACTGCATTAAGGCGGACTTTCAGGGGCCTTTCAAGGTGAGTTAGCGCCAGAGCTAATGGGCAAAACAACTTCTAACCAATACTCTCTTCAGATCTTTACGGAAACGAGTCCCGAGCTGGAACTGCTTAATGTTTCACCCATGCAGCTGCTGGAAGGCGGCACGACCTTTCTCACAACTGATATTATAAAAGTACTCCTCGATATGCGACGTTATCCCACTCTCAGTGAGAATTCGATTTCATTTCACGTGGTGCAGCAGCCCAAATATGGACAGCTCCTACAATATTCCCAAGATAAGTCAAATTTTGTGCCCTGTCGTACCTTTAAGCAAATGGATCTGGCGAGAGATAAGATTAAATATGTGCACAATGGATTGGAGAACTTTAACGATCATGCCACGCTGGATATGCAGATCCATGGCGATGTCCACAAAATACCCGAGAATATTCTCGGAAAGCATCGGTTTCTACTCCATGCGAATATAACAGCAGTGAATGATCCTCCCCAGCTGCAGTTGCATTCTCACAAGATTCTGCGAGTTATTGAGGGTATCGAGCGTATACTTGATGTGGATTTGTTTAACATTGTGGATCCCGATAGCGATCCCAGTGATTTGATCTACACAATTAAGCCCTCAACGGTTTCCCAAGAGGCCTTTGGTCGTTTTATGGTGGGTGGCATCAACACGATGACCTTCTCCCAAGCGAATGTCAATCTGGGCCAGGTCTCCTATTTGTACAATTCCACGACAACTGAATCTTTTAGTTATCAACTGCTGCTTTATGTTTCCGATGGAATAGAGACCAGTGATACAGTCTATTTACCCGTCTCAGTGCATCCTTTAGAGCTGCGAGTTGTTAACAACACAGGACTCATCATGATCCACAAGAATTCTGTACCCTTGACACCCGCCAATCTCTCCATTGGCACCAATGCTGTCGATGAACATATTGATATACGCTACGATATCGTTAAGCCTCCTCAACATGGTGTCCTCCAACGTTTCCGACAGATTGACGGCACCTGGGTGAACGTGGAATGGTTCACCGATAGCCAGTTGCTGCTGGGACACATTCGATATCTGCACAACAGCGATTTCCCCTGGCAAGACGAATTCAAGGTGCGTATTTGCCAAATAGGCATTAGGCCAACACTATTAGCAATTACCTAATCCATGTACGACTATTTTATTTCGACAAGTAATAAGTTAAAGCTTTAAAGTTATTGAACAAGTGTAATGGAAAAAATGGACAGTGATGAAACCAATTTGAAAAATCAATTTGAATAATCGTTTCCGTGAAGATCGAGTTTTCGATTAGTTGCTAAAAATAATCTTCACTACAAAATTGTCTTTAAATATTTTCTTATAAGAACTCCAGTTGATAAATTGGTTAAAAATATTATTTTCACCAAAGAGTATGCATTTATCATACAACGAAGCTATTTCTGAAACTAGTAAGATGTTTCAACAAAATAAATACATCTTCTAATATCTGTTTAGCTCTTTTCTCAACACCTTGACAATTCCTTAAATTACTTACTTCAAATATAAATTTACACCTCACATCACCCTACTAATTATGTCAATTCCTAAACTTTCACAGTTTATTGCCTCGTTTGGCTTTGTGACGACACAAACATTTGACTTTCGGATAACATTCACCCGGTTGAAGATCACCTGCAATTCACCTCCGATTATAGCTATCAATGGAACTCGGGAGTTTCTGTTGACCAACAAACTGTTGAATTATGAGACGGTACCAATTGGCAGTTTTCCTCGGAATATCATCTATAAGATCAGTAAGCCGACGAAATATGGCGGCATCTATGTGGAGGGATCACGTAAGGCGGCCAAGCAGATGGATTCCTTTACGCAGCAGGACATTGACAAGCGTCGCATTCACTACAAGACTCATCACAGTTGTTACTCGAGTTTCACGGATCATCTGGAATTCGTAGTGTCCGTGGCGGAGTGCGATGATGTCGTGGGCAAACTGCAGATCATCTTTAATCCGCTGGAGGAGCTTATACATAAGCTGAACTTTCAGAAGTTCGACGTCTTACAGGTGCAGGAAGGTGAAAGAGCATTGATCACCAAAAATCACTTCGAAATACGATTCAACATCTATGAGAGCCTACAGTTCCAAGTGTCGGTGCCGCCATCCCATGGATTGGTCTGTAAATATGATGAACAGACGGGACTGACAACGCCTGTGGAATTGTTTACACTGGAGCAGCTTTTCCGCAACGACATCTATTATTGTCACGATGATACGGAGTCCACGTTGGATGGCTTTGAGTTGTTGATACTCTCCAGCGATGAGACGGATCTTCAGTTTGTGGCTAATATGGAGGTGCACATCAAGCTGGTCAATGATAATGAGCCCTATCGCAGTGCTGTGGAGCGTGTCTTCCATGTAGTCCGCAATGGCATTCGCACCCTAAATCCAACTGTGCTGCAATATCTCGATGCGGATGTGAATACAAATCACACGGATATCCATTACACCCATGTGTCGAGTACAAATGGCGCCTTCTATAAGTCGGGACACTTTATAGACACATTTAGTCAGGATGACATTGCCAATCGAAGGATTATGTTCCAGCACAGCGGACCGGATGTGGGCACTGCCTCCTTTATTGTCACGGATCGGGAACATGAGGTGAATGGTCAGCTGGAGATTCGTGCCTCCGATCCCTTTGTTTCCATGCTGCCGGCGAATGCTTCCATTGTGCAAGAGGGCAAGTTTGTTATCCTTAAGAACAAGGATTTTGTCTTGGAAACCAATTTGGATATGAAACTAGATGAGATCTATTACGAGGTGATTAAACCGCCTTCCTATGGCATTCTCATGTACCTCAGTGGACAACCAGGAGCGCCAGAAAGGGAGAATGGTACAATAATGCATAAGACGACCAATTTTACTTCATTAGGCAACTTTACCCACATGGATATAGAGCGAGAACGTCTGGTTTACTGGAATACAGAGATAGCATCGATGGATAAAGTGAGGTGAGTAAAGAATAACAATGAAAATTATTCAGATGATCTTTATCTTTTCCCTATCTTACAGATATCGCGTGCATATTAAGAATATTACAGCCGAGGGCGAGGTCATCTTTCGTATATATCCATCGGCCTATTGGGAACCCCTGCAGGTGAAACAGAATCACACGCTCTATGTGGAGGAATCAACGAGTGTCTTGATCTCAAGGGATATATTAGAGGTATATAGGAAGAAAATTAAGGAAACTTTCATTTTCTATCAAGCATAAAATAATCTCACTTTAATTCTTTCTCAGGTCGTTCATCCCAACATCTCACCAGGTGATATAACCTTCTTGGTTACGTCTTCCCCCATGCATGGTTATCTGGAAATGCAGTCCATGTCCTTTGACGATGAATACAACTGCAAGGTCTTTGATCAATCCTCTGTTAACACGGAAAAGATGTTCTATATCCAAGCAGGAGTCAATCAATCCTCTGATTATTTTGTATTCGATGTGACCAACGGCATTACGTGGTTGCGTCAACTGATGCTGAAGATTATCATCATTCCAGAGAAGCTTTATATGCACACGAATATCATCTCGGTTGTGGAGGGTAAAATGGTGCAATTGACCGCTACAGATATTCAACCGTATTCAGAGTACTATCGGGGCAAGATATTGGAGTATATAGTCACTATAACTCCTAATTCGGGTCATATACTGGCGGGCAGTTCAAAGGTCAAGCGATTTACACAAAAACAACTCGAACAGGGCAGCATTCAATATGTGCACAATGGCAGTGAGAATGCAACGGATACTCTTACAATGATCGCCATGGCCAGAAACAAGGAGAGCGTGCCCTTTGAACTGGAGTTTGCTGTAGTTCCTGTCAATGATGAGGAGCCCATGATGGTGACCAATACGGGTCTTCAGGTGTGGAATGGTGGACGTTATGTTATCAGGAATACAGATCTTCGTAAGTTTACTCATTTAGTCAACCATTAATTAACTCTTCTTCTAATTTGTCTATTTCTCCTTCCTGTCCATTTGTTCATCACGTTTTTCCTCTTCATCCTTTAGTTGTCCAAGATTATGATACTCCCCCAGAGAATTTAACCTACATTGTGAATTACGTATATGGAGGCTACTTGGCTGAAAAGTCTGCAACTCTGCAGAAGATTGAACACTTCACCCAAGCCCAAATCAATTCCGAGAAGATCTACTTTATACACAATGCCAACTCAAGAAAGAACGAGCTCTCCTTCCTGGTCACCGATGGACTCTTTAATACCAGCACTCAATTGCTCAATATCGAGATCAAACCCATTGAAATCCTAGTCGAGCACAATGAGAATTTGCATGTATTTCCCCTCACCAAGAAACAAATTCTACGCGATCATTTGCACTTCAAGTGCTCGGATGAGGAACGTGAGATACGCTATAATATCACAGTGCCTCCCAATTTGGGGCGCATTGTCAACGAGTATTTGGGCAATGGATATGCCAGGGAGATCAGCGAGTTTACTCAGAACGATGTGGACAATGGACACATCTTCTATGAACACACGGCTGTTATTATGGAATTCCGCATCAATGATTCCTTTTTCTTTGACGTAGTAGCTGAACGCAGTGATCGCCTTTTGGATCAGAAGTTTAATATAGAAATCTCAGTATCTTCTGGAGGATTACTCCGATTTTTGCCTGTTTCAAAGTTAAATGTGGATGAAGGAGGTTCTGTGCCAATTAAGCTGGATTTTTCCAAAATTCTGGAGTACTTAAAAACTCGAGCTGGCATCAACAATCCTGAGTTGTTTATCGAAGCGGCACAGAAGCCCACACATGGCAGCATTGGGCTGGGACATGAGCTTAAGCCCATGCAACGTTATCATCCAAGTGATTTCTTTACCAAAAAAGTATATTACATACACGATCATACAGACACCTTGGAAGATACTATACTTATGGGAGTGTACTTGACACAGGGGTAAGTTGACTTGAGATTGTTTGAAAAACTCGCATTTATTATAAGTCAACTGTTTGGCTTAGTAATTAAAATTATATTTCTTATTAAATTAAATCAAGGTTTGAACAAAATCTTGATCTAAAGCTAGAATCATTTTTCCGAACCTTCTTTCAAGATTGGAAGCTTTGCAGCCTTGTTAACGATAAATTAATCTCTATTCTTTTCTGTTTTCTCGTCTTTCAGCAATATTTTTCTGTGCAATTTAACCATTCCTGTTTCTATAAATCCCATCAATGATCAACCCTTTCAATTGATTACACATCTTCCCCAAATGGTTGTGGTTGAAGGAGAGAATCGCACCATAACACGAGATGCTTTACTCACAGAGGACAAGGACACGCCTCCAGAGGAAATTATATATGATGTGATGAGCGGCCCTACGTTGGGAGTACTCAAAAAGCTGAATAACAATGGGCAGCCCGAGGATCTGTTGGTCTTCTCCAATCAGTTTACACAGGCGGATATTAACAATGATCGCATTATTTATGTGCACTTTGGACAACCGCAGTCGACGACCTTTTGTTTTACAGTCACGGATGGTCAGTTTAATCCGGCTTATGAGATCTTTACGATTAAAGTGGCACCGATAAGTCTGCTGCCAGCAGTTACACAGAGTCCAGTAAGTTTGCAGCAGGGTTCGGACAAGGCATATATGAGGTTGGAGCATATTGGGCTGAGCACCAATGTGAAAGTGGATCGACTGGCGTATAACATCTCCAATTCTCCGCTTTATGGCATCTTATTGTACAAGAATCAACCAACCTTGAGATTCAGTCAGCAGCTGCTGGAAACATCACAGATTACGTACATGCTAACGGATTCCCTGCGATCCAATGACACCTTTCAGATCAGTGCTTATGTGCCAGGAACTAACTATGCAGCCCAGGTGGATGTTGTGGTCATTGTGGAGCCGGTCATCAAGATCAATGACATTGATATGCGTGAGGCTGAGTCCAGTTCAAGTGCGGCTGGTGGCAAGATTAGACTGAGCAGCTCCCTGGTCAATGACAATCCCCTTTCGCTGAAGCTCAACAAGTTCAATCCCAAATTTGTCATCACCCGCATGCCAGCAACGGGTCAGCTGAGAAAGATCATACGGAGCAGCAGCAACGGAGCAACATTACTCACTGGAAGCGATGCCCAGAACGAACGGTCCACCAATATCTTCTCGTACAAGGAACTTCGCAGTGGTGTCGTCTACTTTGTGCCACATGCTTCGGTGGATGAAACGGAGGCGGAAAGCGACAGTTTTGACTATCAGCTCATTATCAAAACAGTGCAGCCGGCACAGGCCACAGTTTCCATTGAGTATCGCGCCCAGGTGCTCGAAACGGAGACTGTGCATCTGGGAAATACGGATATATCTATTAACTATCTGGCCGTGGGCTGTGCTCTCTTTATCCTACTCATTTGTCTGCTCATTGTGTTGCTGCTGCTCAAGATGAGGAGTATGCGGAAGCGCAAGGCAGATATATCAAAGGATCAACCGCCAGCATTGCCCTGTCCGCCGGATTTGACTTCAGTCAGTCCACAACATCATCACCATCATCTTCACTATGCCAGCTCCGAGGCAGACTCTGTGCCGGCAACAGGAAACTCCACGCCACTACCAGGATTCAGTAATATCCCTCACTGCAAAATAATACCCGTAGAATCGTATAAGCACGAGTATCCCGATTACGATCCGGACGAGGATGAAACGGACGATCAATGCGATCCACAGCAAATGATGCTGCCACAACGCTATAATCCATACCATGTGGATCACGATGCCTGGAGTTCATCCTGCGACATGGCCAACGATTTCGCTGGCTACGCTTCCGTTCCCCAGAGCATCTCCATATCCGGTTCCGTCAGTTCGCCGCCTTCAGCGCCGCCCACAAATCCGTTGTTGCGCCGAAATCAGTATTGGGTCTAAGTGAAGAATGAGATTGCGGCAAATTAGTCTTAGCTATTTATTTACGTTTAGACTTACATATGTATTTTTAAGGCTGATTTATGAGATTCGCACGATTTAGTTGTAAGCAAATGGACTTTGTTAGTTTTAATTAAGCATTTCATAATATATCGAAAGGCCATTTAATTCAGCTTCTTATACAAATTTTGCCATATATAGATAGATATATTTTTACTTAGGAGTTTCACTCGTTAGCTATAAAATTTGCAAACTTTTAACATTATGTTAAAAATCGATTTGAATTGCGAATTAACAATATACATTTAAAATAAATGACAATACTTTTTAAGATTATATTTATTGTTTTATTTTTTTAGATTGTAAATTGAGCGCAAGTTGTAAATTTACCGCGCGCTTTTTGCAAACACTGATACATTTATGTATTGCCCGACCGCCACAATTTATCGGAAATATCAAACTGTTTTGTCGATTACATTAGTATTGTATTTTTTCGATAAGTAACATCAAAAATACTAAACGGACTTATCGATCGCAAACTGTTGGATATAAAATTCTAATTCATTAAATTTTAAATGTGTATTTTATAAAATAGACAATGCTTATTTATATTTAAGGCCATTGTATTCTTAAATTAGCTTAAAATATGTATTTTTTCAGCTGTTTTAATAATGTAAATTGCTTATAAGTATACAAAATATTAAATATCACTAGTTTCAATGTGATGCACACTGTTTAATTTGCTTTTGCAGCTGTGTGAGTTTTTTTTAAGATAATCAAACTTGGAAAGCAGCCGGTGTAGTCGGTGCAGGCTTATCAGCGACGGGCGTTACAACCATAGCTTGATTATCATAGCCATATCCATAGCCGATTTCAGTGACGACAGTTGTTGGTGTTGTGCTATTTTCGGCCGGATAACGGGTGCTCACCGGAGTCGCCATGGTTACCACAGAGCCTTCAGCAGCGCCTGGTTGTAAAAGTTAAAATTGGTCTATGAATGATGGTTCCTCAGGTAGTCATATAATTGCCACTTACCTGCCACACTATAGATATTTGAAGGCGCCCGCTCAATGTCATGGTTTATGGCACTGAAATTCTGTATGGTCGTGGCATTGAGATCCTTGCCATTGGCATTACTCTGATACGGCTTGGACAGCAGCCTGGCCAGCATCTTTTGAATACAACGCTTGTGTCGCAGCCAATTCAGACACTTGACCAGATAACGTATTACAATCAGTATTAGGAGTATGCTCAACAACAACAATATCAGATGCTGGGTGTTCTTTATGCTGTTGATCTCGGCCTTAAGTGGCTCATATTGGTTGTAGGCTGTAAAGGAAATAAAACAAGAATTTGTGGATTATAAAAACACTATTTAAACAATTCTCATAACGTTAATAGCAACTCCAATCACATAATAGTCGAGATTCGAGCAATTATAGGCTGAAGTTTTCTTTATATTACACTCTGTAGCTACGTGACTACGATAAAAATATTAATAATAATAATAGCTACATGACTGTAAATACAGAATTTAAACATTGGTTCTGGTCTCAAATGTATTTTTTTTAATAATAGAATGTGTAAAAACACAAAGTATAGCACATATATGTAACTGTAATTTATTGATTTTAATAACATACATTACATTATTTATTTATAAGTAATTTATTATGATTTAATAAACATCTATCAAACAGAATCCGACTTCAAGTGCAAAACATATTTATTTAGCAATACGGAAACATTTATGTGACTTTTGCTCAAATTTTTCAGGTCCAGACATTTTTTTTATCAAATTCAACAGAAAAGTGCAAGATTTGCGTATGTATATTTTTTAATGGAACCTTATAAACAGCTAGTTATCACCCTCGTAAGACTTGTGTTATTTGCATAGTCAACAAAACAATGAGCTAATCATTTGTTAAAACAATCAACAATTAATTGCTGTGAACCTTAGCCACAATTCGAATGGAAAACCAATTGTGATGTAATCGATGGGGAATGTAATCGATGTACTCACCTGAGCATTCCTTGGCACACATATCCGCATGATAGTTATGCGAATTGGCATCACAAATGGTGTTACAAAGCGCACAGCTCTCGGAAAAAGGGGAGCAAAATTCATCCACGGCATGACAGATCTTGCCATGACAATCTCGACTTAAGGTCGATCCTTGGATATTCTGACCTGCAGCCGATGTAACCAGTGAGAAACTTGGCAGCAATGAGGCTCCAATCGACAGAGACAATGGACGCATTTCCTTGGCAGACATCAATGATGAGTTTTCTCGAAAATAACTGCTTTTCTTGAATTGATTTATAATTATTTGCACTTTGTTTATGCCAGTTGTTGTTGTTGTTGTTGCTGATGTTTACATAACGTTAACAAGCGCTGAGGTATCTCCAATATATTTGTGGCTCTCCCGAAGTGGTTTCTTTTGTAGCCACTTGGCTATGATTCATAACTCGCCCCTCCCCGATCCCCGCACGCTGAACTTCTTTCTTTAATTGTTGACTTCGTCTCGTTTTGGCAGCAGCAAACGTTGAGTTCGCTCTTTGAGTTGAGTGTATTTGGCAGGCTGTCCCTGTATATGTGTGTGTGTGTGTGTCTGTGTGAGCCGCTTTTCAAAACAAGTTTAACTTATCCAAATTGCTCGAGTTTTCTTTGTTTTTGGCTAACTTCCAATTGCGGTTCCAGCTGTGCAATTGAATTTTTATTATTTAATGCTTTACAATATTTATACACTTATTTATAGGTTTTTTTCTAAAAAAAAATTGACGTAAGATATTGTTTTACTTCAGCCGCCAGCGACTCGCTTTGAGCCACACTCAATTCGTTACTGGCAACAGCAACGATCGCGCATCTGAGTGTTACCAACCAGAGCTCGAACAGCACACAGATACACACTCACACACACACACACACATGCAACGTTCACGGTTGTGACTAGAAGATACTCACACATACTATGACAAATCATTAGCAAAATGTGCTCAACCAGTTGACTTGACTTTTGTTTATTTTTGTTTACTCAAAAGTATCTGGTATCTGTATTTGTATATGTATCGGTATCTGTATCTATAGCTGAGGCTGACAGGTAACAGGTAGAAGGTAGAGGCATAGCTGAAGTTTTGATGTATTGGTAACTGAGATTTCGTTTCTATTTTAATTCGTTTATTGAGTGCATACTTTGAACCCGGCTTTTAGCTTGCATTTCTCAGAAATTTGCACTTATAATACGATACAAATAAATGATCAAAATTTAACAACTTTTTATTTACGTTGCCAAAAAAAAAGACCTGATAAAAACCCAAGTCTGAAAGTGTTGGTTGACTCATATACAGAAGCAGTTTAACAGCAAGTTGAGTTTATTTATTTTTATGAATGAATCTACGTTCATAGTGTATATAATTATAAACAAAATACGCAATATCAATGAGTTGGCTTTAATGGCAAGTCGATGTGACTTATGAGGAAGTTACTACTACTGGAGAGCATTTCAAATAGATAAGATACAGTTTTATACACTTCAGGGTACATTATTATTGTTTATGTCTATATATAAATATAAAGTATTTACAAGCAGTTCCAGTTTCTAGATTTATTTGATTTCATATAATTTGTCATACAAGTTGGTTTAACAAATTTATCTTCTATATCCTCAGAGGGTATTACATCTTCGACATAGAAAAGATAGTTAGTTGGATTTTCCTAAGTAATTCAATACTTGAATTTAAAATTTACAAACACTTCACTTTCGTGACAGAACAATATAAAAAAACACTACAAATTTTCATTATATGCATTATTTTTTATATTTATTCAGACAGTTTAGTGTATACTGTACACAGTTTTAAATAAGGTGTGAAACTTGGCTAAACGTGGTGGACTTAACTATAAAAATAATTCAGATAAATAAAATTCGCAATAAATTATAAAAAAGATATAAGTTTTAAACTAATAAAAATTTAAATAAATTTTAGATTTTAAACATTTTTATATTATTCTTTATATTGAATTTAAAATCGTGGAAGGATTATTTAATAAACTCACCACAGTGTGGCAGAACTTGGCAGCACTTTTTTGAGCCAGTGCGCGCCAAAACCACCACTTTGCTAAAATTCTATCGGCGCGCTTGTCACTTAGAATTTCAATCGATATTTGGATTATTATACGAATAAGCAGCATTACATTATTTTGTATTTATTAACTGTGTTATATATCGTTTCAATAAGCAAGTTTTATAATTAAACGCTGTTTATGCATGTAGACTTTCAGTTGCATGTACTTGTGCAGTATTTTCAGTGCACAGTTGTTGTTTCGATAGTCAAAATCACTATCGATATATCGATATATGCATTGCCAAGCCAGCCATACTCTTTTTGCCCGCATTCGTTGAGCGGCTTTCGCTTGTTGCAGGGCTGCGAACGCAACGACGGAGTGAACGACGGTTCTGCCAATTGAAAGTAGCGACTGACGAGACGACCGACGTTCTTTGGCCAGATACAAAATTGCAGCTGCCCGACGCGCGCGTTGTTTGTGTTGTGTATTGTGTTTTGACTTGGTCTTGGTATTAGTGTTAGTGTTGTTGGTGTGAAATTTATAAATAAATTGCGTGGCGTGAAAGTGAAATGCGTTGCAAGCAGCATAACTAAGTGCGAGTGGATGCCACACAAAAATAAATAAACGAGCGCAAAGCTGAAGCGACGCAATTAAGTGAAAAATTTCTAAAAATTCAAGTCAGGTTTTTTCTTTCATTATCTGCCTTCATTATTGTTTATCTATTGAAATCAACGTTGCTCTCTTTCAACAAGTTGAAGCAACAACAACGCTTCGTTCAACTGAAAGGCGCGGCAGCATCAAACTCAAAACTCAACCTGTAACTGAAACGCTTTGCATAAAAACAACAACAAAAACAACATTGCGTCCTTGAGCTCATAATTTAAACACCTGTTCACGCGAAACAACAACAACAACATCAACTGACAACGGGAAGAGCATTTGTTGTCTCTCTCTCTCTCTCTGGCTCGCTCGCAGCTTACAGCTTCAAAATGAATAATTTCACAACAACAACGGCCACAGTGCCCAAAAAGGAATCATTGCCACGATCAGGACATGTTAATGAGGGTAAGAACTCTGCCAACAACAACAACAACAAAGATTCATTGAGTCTCTTTTGCCTGAGCGCACAAATTATTTTCGTATCATTTCAAATTGCTTGGGTTAAGAGTGTAGAATAAGAATGAATATGCATATGCATATGTATACGGGAAATACCTCTTATTTGGTTAGGGTGAGTTTAAAATATTGTTCACTCTTTGTTGTTACTGTTTTTTAGACTCATTAATTATTGAGCGCACATTTCAAATATAATTAGCATGTATTTGTCAGATTTATTCTTAAATAAATTACTATAGATATCTTTTTTCAATCAACAATGAGATTTTAAAATACATTCGCACAAATTTACAATAAATAAATGAATTGAATTCTCATTAAAGTTCTTCTTCGTCTTCACTATTAAGAAATCATACACGCTAAGCTCTTTGTTTGGTTAATGAAAACATTTCCTTTATTTATCAGCTTAATTAATAAAAAAATAAATGAAATAATCAATGCCTTAAAGAACAAATAAAAGCTAGCCACATCTGAAAAATTGCCTAGAAACCGCGAACATTTATGGAAAGGTTCCAATTCAACCACAAAATTTCTTAACTTAGCATCGAAATGAATCACTTAAAGTCTAAGACGGTACGCTTTACGTTTATTATAAACAATTCCAAACGAATATCAAACTTATTTAACAAATAGTAAATATTTACCTAAATACGAATAGACATAGAAGTCATAATAAACAAAGGCATCAAAATTGGTTACTTCATTTCACAGACGTAAGAGTTTTTGTAATTAAGCTCAATAAAGAAATGTGCCCTCAAGCCTCGAATCAATTAAAAAAGTCAACCTTACGAATATCAGCGACAAAAGTTGATGCCAAAAACATTTTAGTCATCATTATTGTTATGCTAATCCAAAGAAAGATGAAGAGAAACTTTCTCGACCTGTCCCAAAGGGGTTGTTAGCAATTTGTAGCATTTTTTTTTTTTGAAAGTTTTTCATGAAACGATAAACAAAAACAATGATCTGCCAGTCAGAAGAGGCCACAAGACGGACAATATCCAAAAACATAATGCCGAACAGTCTGTAAAGTAGAAATTTCAACTGAAAATAAACAAATGCAAACTGTTTTAGTTTAAGATTAAGTTTGAGTTTGCTTTTGCTTTTGAAAGCGAAATTGAGGTGCAAAAATGTGTTGCGAGCACTTTCCATTTGATGAGTAGACATGCGAAAAAGAAAAATATATATTCAAAGAGCTTGCCACTCATTGTATCTTGTATCTTAAAGATACAACAGCTGACTCCTTCGGGCAGCCGCTTCATTTGCACCCAAGCACGCATAACTAAAGACAAAAGATCCCCAGTCCCCATACCTCTTTCCCAGTTGAAGCCATCCAGGCTGGCACTCAACTCAACCGCTGGCCTCTTTTTTTTTCCTTCTTGCCGCGTTGACTGACAAACTGCCCGGTAAGGGGGCGGAGGGGTGCAAGGAAATGGAATGAAACAGTCGACAGTTGCATGACGAGATGCCTGAACTGCCTTGCCTCACTGAATGCAGTTTATAGTATGTGGCATTTTTCTCCTCCTCTGCCTGCCTCTGCTGCATGCCTCGCATGATTCACTTGTCGGCGACAGGATGTGCAAGTGCCACAAAGAGGTCTCCACTTGGTTTTCAGCCTAGAGATGCCCACCTAAAAGCCAACCAACTCACAACTACTCGCACTCGTCCCTACATACATAATTGTTTTCGCATACAAAAGATTTTAAAAGTTTCTTTTCAAAAATGGACTTTGAAGTCTTACTTGTCTTGAATTGAGCTCAGTATTTATGAAAACTGTAGTCTGAAAACATTTTTTTACAAATTCTTCTAAAATGAAGTAAAAGTAAAAGTACTTCAGTTTGCACTAGTAATATTACTTTTAATGGTGAAAAATTCTGAAATGAAATTAAAAAAAAGTTTAAGTAGTTAACATAGATCTAAAATTTTCTATCAAATATGTCAGAGAATATGAAGAAGATCTAAAAGTACTATTTACTTTATATAAGGTTTACCAGATAAAATAGCATAAACAAGATTTAGTTGTAAATAAAAGACACATTTATAGATTAAAGAACACGACTTAATTCAATATAAAATGCATATACTTTAAGGGTTTATGACAGATACTGCGTACTTGATTGAATAATCATAAGTTTTAGTTAAAAATTTCTCTCAATTTTAGCTTGTGTATATGGACTTTATGTTAAGCTATGATTAATAAACTTGATTCAATCGATTTGATTTAACCGTAATTTTACAATCAATATGCTTAATTAAAGTTTTATTATTTTCTACGTAGAAATGTGTGCAGTTATTATTGTTGAAATATACACTTACTTGGATATTCCTGACACTTCTCATAGACAACTTTTGAGGTTAGAAAACTGGTTTGAGATATTCTAAACCGACTTAAGAATTACTAAGCACAATATGTTTTTAAATTTTATAGTCTCATGCAGGAAATACTGCAATTTAGATAGATTAAACCGATAGAGCTCTTTAACTGCAAGTAAAACTACGCAAACTGATTTCAAATTTAGATATAACTAGAAATTATTATTTTAATAAATATGAAACTAATAGAACCAGGTCTTTGTCAAGCTGTCTAAGCAGACTCTTTGCCTGGTTGCACAACAAATGAGAACGAAATGTGTTTGGGTTTCTTCGAAATTAAACTAGTTAGTCGTCGTTGCACTCGTTAGTAGCGTTGATTAACCTGCAACACAATTGTTGTTTGGCAAATGAAAAAGTGTATTTGCCTCCATTTGGAGAGAGAAAGCTGGCAGCTGTATAATGAGTTTTGTAAACGCTTCAGATGATGCTATAAAAATTAAATTACGCTAATTTGAAATGGGCAAAAGTCAATACAACTGGGAATGCATAGTTATGGCCAATTCTCTATGCTTATGGCCAAATCGATTTAGCTGTTAAAGGTTTGGCTCTTAAGACCTGGCCAATCAATCAGTCAATCGTCCAATCGGCATTTCATTCAAATTCAAATTGGAATTGCTCAAGTTGAATTCTTCCCACAGCTGTGATAGCTTCTTATCGTCATCATCAACATCGTCATCATCATGACCATGGCTAAGGTCAATGGTTGTGCACACACACACACACACACACACACACACACATAGGTATTCATATGTGTTGTGAGTGCTGCATCTTCTGTTGCTGCTTTCTGTGTGTATCCATCAGCTGCAACATTCAAATAGTTAACGTTGCGTCGCGTCGGAGTCGGCGTCGGCGTCGCTGTTGCAGCCACATATTTGTTTGGGTCTCGTCGCCGTTTCTTGGCTCCGGTGGCATGTTCAACAACCTTGAGTCAGGTTTTTCCACTTTCAGCCGCTAATCAATGCAATGCAGACGTTGTCGACAGCCATTTTTCCTCCTTTTCGGTGGCTCTCATAAATTTTCACGTTGAGCTGCCTCGTCAGACGACTTTCCAATTTGGTTTTCCGCTCTGCTTTATACCTAATTGTTTTTCCTCATATGTCTTGCATATACATATGCATAAAATTTTGTTTAGTTTTACATATTCCAATTTCATCCGTTGTGTAACTTTTCACGCGATCTCCTTTTCCTTCTTCGAACCATTCATGCTTTAGCCACAATTTGAACTAGCTTGTGCTGTGGGCGGAGAGACAGAGAAAGAGAGAGAGAGAGAAACGCCATGACAAGTGGCAAACGGGTAAAAGTCATTGATGGAAGCCCCACAATCGTGTCTAAGAGAATTGCAACAGCAACCAAAGTGTTGGCGGTTGAAAAAATGCTGTGAACTGTAATCGTAATTGTAATTGAATGCAGTGCGAAGGTTAATTGAGGTCTCTACCTCAAATGTGACTAACAAAGGTTGCACTGGAGATAGACAATTGCAAATCACTTTAGCTTGTGGCCTTCAAATTGCCCTACAAGAGAATTGGTAACAGTTAAAAGTTAACCCACTTATACAAACACTTTCTCGAAATATTTTGTATATTTGTATTTATAAAATATACTATAAATACTATTTATATTTTATTGAATTAATTCTTTCTATTATTCAAAGTCTTATTCCATGTAAAAATTTGTTACTTATTTATGTTATAACTATAAAAATTGAATTTCTTACAAGTATACTAATATTATAATTATACTATGCTTTATATTAAACTGAAACTCATTAATGAATTTTAATATTCAACGCATAAATAAAAAAATCTCTGTTGCGTCAATTGCAGAATTCGAACAATTAATACAACAAAAATGTAAACCAACAACTCTTGCGATCAGCTGAATTGGCCAAAATGTGCAGAGAATTTTGGAATTCCTCTGAATTGAAGGCATGACGCATTTTGTCTCGAATATAACTCCGTTGACTTACTAACCCGTTCCCTTACACTTTGTTCTTTTTGGTCAAGTCAATAAACTGCGACTGACCCACATTGCACCACAGTACACCACACATACATCACACACACACACACACACACTGTGGAGTGAGTGTCACTTGTTGGTGTTGTTATTGTTGTTGCCTTTAGAGGAGGTCAACTGTTATTTGGCGCAAAAAGAAACCCGTTCCAGGGCAAGGTAAATACTTACGAATATTTGACAAAACAATTTCCCTGAAAAAAAACAGAACTCTGACTTCGACTTTAAAAACATATAATAAATCAGCTGTCATTATGTTTTTCATTTTATTTATTATTGTGAGTTTCTCCCTTGCTTACCAATGAGTTGTTGTGTATCTGTGTAGGTGTGTGTGCTTGTTGCACAGCAGGAAATTACAAGAATTTCTAAATTTCGAGTGACAAGTGCATTTTCATTTACAGTCGTCAGCTGAAATCTTTTTCATCCACATAAACAATTTTCGTAGACATATTTGCAATACTTTTTACTGCCTTGGCCATTTCCTGTCGCTGTGAATACAAAAAGAAAAATAATGAAATTTTATTTAACGGCCGGGTGTAAAATGTACAGTAAGTTAACGTCAATATTTGCTGACCAGTCAGGCAAAGTTTAACTTATTTTTACCATTTTTATTCGCCGTACGTAGTGCATAATAATGAGTTAATACTCAATAGTTGAGCATGACAGGTCATTTAAATACGCTTTGAAAGTATAACAGAAAACATTTCTGAAATTAAGATTAAAGATGACAAGAACAGCTTTATTATTGTGATAATTAATTGTATAATTATTAATATGCTTGTCATTATTATAACATGTAGTTTTTTAATTTTGTTTATCATTAAAATTAATATTAGCATTATTATTACTATTACGATTATCATTAGAATCTTTTTTTATTATTAATATCTTCATCACATTTATGTAAGCATTAGCATTGTCATTATTATTACAAGTTTCATCACAATTATTTCTACTCCCGCCCGTCACAAGCACACCCAATAAACAGCATACCCTTGCGCAAATGCCAGCTTACAGGGTATGCAATTCTGCGCTTTTGCGGTGCATTATTAAGCAAAAGCAAAGCTAGCAGACGAAAGAACAACTCAAGACACAAGAGACTTAGTAAGTAATATGTATGCTGAAAGCACAATAAACACATGCCACATGTCTGGTAGCGAGGAGAGGGTACAGGGTATAGCGGGTAATACGTATGCTGAAGTCAGCGTAAAATATTGAACCAATGTGTAAGTCGAGAGGGCCAACCGGAGCAATCACGCCAAACGGGTACAAATAACAAAAAAAATTATGAAAAAAAAACTAAAGAAAAAAAAAAGATACTTTGGCTGTTGTTTATGCAGAGCAGCAGATACAATTTTGCTGAAATCATATGCAGCGGCACAAACACATACTATACACACACAGACACTTATATAGACGAGCTCAGATACTTTGTATGCTTAGTCCACTTAGGTAGAGGATTGTTGCTTTGGTCAGTCAGAAATCAAATGGAAAAGCAAACAACTAAATTGATTATGTTTGCAAGTCTTGCTTTCTACTATTCTCTTGCCACAGGCGCATCATCGTGTTGCAATTTTGTTGCACTTTCAGTTCCGCAAATTGCAGTTAATTAAGCAACAGCAATGGGGAAAGGGTCATGCCACATAATTCAACTAGGCTAGTTGCTCTAATTGCATGCAATAGCCGGGAACACAGCTCCCGCCCCCTCGAGGCACACTCAGAACTAGGGTCAGAGTTCAACTAATTGCTGAACTGACAGTTTAAAGTCAAAGAATCTTTAAATTACAGCGATTGCCTCAAAGTGTCGCGTTGATAACGCACTTATGAGGGACTCTTGAATGTCAAAATTGAGTCGGTAATTAGCGCGCTGACATATGAGTATGAAAACGAATACACTCAGTGAATACTATATGAGTCTATCACATGATCGGACGTTAAACTATTAAAACAATTGCGTGTGACGTTTGTTTTTATTACGAAAAGATTTTCAAATAGATAAAAAGTTTATTAAAACGAAAAAATTGAAAGTAGAACACTGATTATTATCTTGAAAATACATTTAGAGCATTCACAAATTGTGATAATACGAGGCTAACAAATATCCATAAAACGATCTTTAAATGGATAGCTACTCTATAAACGTCTTATAAGAATAACATTTAATTAAACATAAAATATTGGTAAAGACATTTACGGTGTTTCCAAATGGTCACTTAAGTTTAAAAAATAAAGAGACAAATAATTTTCCCAAGAATGTCTAAAAAAATCTAGGAATTATTGCCATTTGTTTAAGTCTTTAAATTAATAAAATACATAGATTAATGTATGTAAAGTTATATTCAAGGCAACTCATAGTTTTCCATCTTAGTGCTACATTTACTATCAGTTAAATGTTGAAATTATTGAACAAAGTCATTTCATAAAAGGCAGAAGAGAAAATTTTAACCGAATGCATTTGAGATGGTATTAAAATAGATAAAAGTGACTATAAACAAAACTATTATTGCATTTCGAATGAAACTAGTACCATGAAAATAAATAAAAATTAAAGTTCCTGCTCAAGGGGTTAAAGAAGTTCGTGGCTCAATAAACAGCTCAATAAATAAGAATCATTTTGATTGCTTTTGCTTCATTTATTATCGCTAGAAGCAACAGATGCTTCACACACACTCACTTCGAGTATCACTTGAGACTTGCTGCCACTTTCGTCTGGCACTTTCCATTTTGTAAAGCAACATACAACAATATTAGTATTTTAGTTGTTGGCGACCCCTAAAGGCAACCAATTACCAACTGCTCCGCGACTAATGATAAATGACAGCGATGCACAAACAGAACCAGAACCCCTAAGACCACAGAGGAACCACAGCAACAACCTCAACCACATTTGGCCCCTCTTTATAAGCTGACAATCAACAAAATTCTGTACAAAGCAAACACACAATTAAAAGTAAATTTTTGTACCACGCTTTCGCTTATCAACAAACAAAGATCTTGCTGCCCGGCAAATCGATCAAAAGCTGACATCCGATGTTATCCCTCCCCCTCTCTTCCATCAACTTCTTCTCCTCCTACTGCTTTGTATCTGTATCTGGAGCCACATCAAATGCATTTCCGTGAAAAGCAGCGAAACATGTGCATCTTCAATGGAATTTCTTTGTTTAAACTGCCCCCAATATTTGAGAGTCGAACATGAACGTGACTCATCGGGTTTCCAATCCTTAAGTGGAGTCTTCTTATGTGTCTTGTATATTTATGTGTGGGGCTTCATTAGATTCGGCTTGTAATTTGATAGGCTACGTTGTTGTTAAGTATCTTTATGAAATGTAATCAAGTTGGCCAGAGCTGACAGTTTATTGGCCATCAAAAGGTGATTAGAGGCAACCTTAATAACTTAAGTACTTTTCCCACTCACACATCTCTCATCTCTGCTCTTCTCTTCTCCTATTTCTCATTTCAGTTTGCAAGGAATGGCTCGTGCGTGAGGACGGCGCTCTGGCCTACAAGCTGCAGTCCCAGGAGAGTAGGTTCCAACAAAACTGCAAATAACTCCAAGATTGCATTCAGTTTTTTATCGTATTTTATCTCATTGCAGTTAACGACTTTTATAAGGGCAATCGGTATAGGAATGCGGTGGTGCGCGAAGATTTCCCCACGGCTCTGCATGAACAAATTAAGGAAACAGAGCAGGCCCAACGTCAGGTGGAGGCCTACCGAAGACGCCTTACCGAGCAGTAATTTATATTAAATATCTTAGATTTCTCTAACATTAATCTGTTGTTGTCTTTCACCAGGGAGGAGCACGATAAACGCGTTGCCAAAGAAATCGCTGACAAGCTGGAACGTGATCTGCAGGAACAGCAGCAAAAGGAGCTGCAACAGAGCGAGCTTATAGCACAGAAAATGCAGGTGGGTCCATAAGAAACAAACTTTCGATATACACTTACTAATAATATGGTTAAGTTTTCTTCAAACTTTCTCAAATAATAACCGATTTCCTTGAGGAATGTAAAGTTTAGAATTATATGGCCTCTATTTTGATTCAGCGTCAAAATTGAAAAATTACATTTTTTTTCCATTACTGTCTATTTTTTCTATACTTTTCCCTTGTCACTGTTTTGAAAACTTAAACTGTCATAACTTTGTCAAATCTTGACCGATATCCTTGATGACTGTCAATTATTCACACTCAATTATGACACTATTTCAAAAACTTTGTCAAATCTTAACCTATTTCCTTGCAAAAAGTAATAAATAGCAATAAACAGCAATCAGAGCTGCCTCTAAATTAATAACAAAATTGATGACTCCCAATAATAATATAATTTACATTAATCTCTCTTGCATTGCTAATACTCTTAAGGATTAGTTATATTTATGTGAATATATTTCTGAGTTCATTTAATCCCTAATCTCTCATTAATTAAAACAATTATTTCTTAATTAATAAATTTGTGTTATTTGCAGGAAATCTATGTGAATCTGCCGCCCGTGCCGCCGCCAGCAACACGCGATAAAAGCCGTCCGCCTCCGCGACCAGCCAAAGCAAGTATACACCAGCAACAGTTGCAGCCGCAGCAGCAGCAACAACAACAACAATCCAATGGCAGCCTTGAGCCCAGTACCTCACAGCAAGCTAGATATCTCAGTCAGCAGCAGCAGCAGCAACCATTGCAGCTGCAGCAGCAACACTTTTCACAAACAGACAACTATGTAGGACTATCGCTCATACCAAATATTTTAGATATGCCAACAGCAGCAGCAGCAGCAGTAGCAACAACCACAACAATTATATCAGCAACCGCAGCAATTAGCACACCCAGTAGACAAGCACCTAAAGAACACACACAAACACAGTCGCACAATCAGCTGTTGGTGAGTGATGCTGAGCACGCGCCACAGCAACAGTCACGCTTCCATCATGCACAACAACTATCACATCAATCAGCAAGTCGCATCAGCACCGCATCCATATTCCACAACACCACACCTACTGCAACTGCAACACACAACATCAATCATGCAACTGACATCGATGAGCTTGTGGATTATGCCGATGTTGCTGACAGCATTCGCGGCATGTCAGCAGCAACAGCAACAATCACAGCTGCTGCGGCAGCAATCAATGTCGATGCAGCATTGCCACAACGCTCAGCATCCAATGAGAACTTACTTCGAACCGAACCCAAATTTCAGAAACTCTCACCGGAAAAATATGATCAAATGGTGGGCAACTTTGGACTGGGCAATGCCAAAGCCGTCGAGCGACACATGCAACAACATGCCGATGACATTGAGCTTTATGTGGATCCCTGCGATTATGCGAGTCTGCGGGACATTGGACTTCCGCCGGAAGAAATACACGAAATGAGCAAGAAGCTTAAGCAGGAACAAAAGGATGAGGTAAATTCACTACTAGATTAAACTCACAAAAATTATTCATAGGATTTATTACTGTGTAGTCAAATGGGACCGGTCAACTGTCATAAATTGCTTACAAGTTAAAAGATACTTAACTTCAAAACAGAATTTATAAATCTGTATACTTAATTTTATTTTTTATTTATTTAACGTCAACTAAGGCAGACACAAACTTTTAAAGAAATCGTCAACATATCAGTTGATTAAATTTTAATGTCACTTAGGGTAAATACCACTATAAGATAAGACTTCCAAGAATCTCTTAACGCATTTATTAATTTTACTGCTTAGCTTTAACATATATAGGCAGCTGACCTAAACAATTATTTTACCGATAAATAAGTTTATTAATAATATTTATTTTTATACCGCCAGCTAAGACACTATTAATTCTTTTTATTAAATTATTACTTCACATAGATTTATAATTTAAATAAAAAAAACCTCTATTGAGTAGTAAAATGAATTAACTTTCGTATAACATTAATTAAAAATATTTTTTTACTCATATATAAAATGTAAAATATAAAACTTTTGAGTTATTGTCCTTAAACTCCTTTGCAGTTGCTGGCACGTCGTCTGCAGGCTATTGAGAGCAAGGACAATATGCGACAGGAGCATCTAGATCGCATGATGGCTATCGAGGCGCAGGACAAAGAGCTGGCAAAGATGCTGCAGGAGCGTGTAAGTACAAATCATTTAAGAGAGTTTAAACTGTATTTAATTCAATCAAATTGATAACAGGAGAAAGCCAAAGTGAAGCGTGCCAAGGAGAAGGCGCGCCTGCGCAAGTCGCAACAAAAGGAGGCAGTTGCAGGTGGAAGTGGCAGCAATAACTTGCTGTGTGGCACCAATGGCTCTCATTGTGGTCCGCTGTTGTCGCTGCCACAGGACTGCATGTCGCCGTCACAAACGCCAGCAGATATTGATGTGGAAGCCTATTCGAATCCGATTGATGTGCTCAATAATAGCCGTGAGCAACGTCAGCCAAATGGCACGCTCACCAATGGCAGTCTGACACGGGACAGTTCGTCGGCACATGGTTCCATGCAACGGCAACAGCGACAGGCAGCTGCAGCGGCACACAGTCTCAGTCGTGGCGAGGATGACATCTATACGCTGCCCGTGGACAGCTGTCGACCTGGACAGGGACCGGGTCAACGGCCTATCTCATTGCATATGGCCGCGGAGACAGTGCAGCAGCTGCAGGCACAGAACTCGATGACGCGGTAACGAAAATCACCTGATCCCTTAATCGCCTTAAGTAAAACTGTTTTTCCATTTTTTCCATTTAAGCTCGGAGCATTATGGCTCGGAGGCGGGCTCTCATGACAGCACACTCTCAAGTGGTCACGATATTTCGCCACACATGAAATACTCCAAGTCCGGCAACTTTGGTATATATGTATTTAAAGGATTTACTCAAAAGTCATAAACTTTATATATTAATATATTTTCATCCAATTTTTAGATCAGAGCGCCAGCCCCACGCCGCCTTACATGCCAATTCAGGGTACACGCCGATCCAATTCAAGTGAAGATCGTAAAAAGAAATCCAAGGACAACAAATGCACGCATCAATGAAGCGTCATCTCTTTCATAGAATAAATCAAAACAACACACATTTATATTATACATTTAACTATATATTTTTTGTATGCTCTCATCTATTGTATCAAAAAAATGACAATGAAATTGTTGTTCAGCTCACATCCATCATCTTTCGTATTCGCATCTTCAATTAGTGCTTAAATTTAGTACTTAGATACATTAGATATATTGTAATTTTGTTGTGTATGGTATCAGATGACAGACAGTCCCACTTTGGGATTACAATAAATGTTTGTTAATAAGTCAATATCTCAAATAATTTTGTTTTACTATTCTGCAAGAATTTTCGGCGCTAAGCTTGTGTTAAAAATAAATTTATTTAATTAGCAATATTTCATTCTGCGTTATAATTTCAGTCTATTTTAATATTAAATCAACGATTATACAAAAAGAATAAGTTTCATATTCAGAATCAGATTAAAAGAGAAGCATTATCCTAGTAATATATAGCTTAAAACTTTCGCAAATGTGCTCGAATCACATTTCAGTTTACATTGTGATTTTTGATTAAAAATCTTTACAATTTCTCGGCAATGTTGATTTCCTGGAAATAACCAAAATAATTTTAGTATTAGTTCTGAAATGTAATTACTTTTAAATATTTAAAAGGAGTTTGGTGAAATACTTCCTGAGTTTCTACGCCAGAAACTGGCAATCGAGTTTATCCCAATGTTAACAATTATAGATTTCCCAAGAGAATCTGTCGGTTTGCGTATTTGATCCTTTAAGAGTTGGTCGTCTTCATGTATTTTTTTTTACTAACATCAGCAAGTTTGCGTCCAATACCGGAGATCAAAACTTGTGAAACTGGTATTAAAAGTCACAAGTTAGGGTCTCAGGGAATCAGCCATACAAACATTTGCACATGTCACTTATACCAATGTGGAATATGCAGTAAATTTCTTAGATCTCAGATTGATACATCATTATGCAAATGTTTTTTTAATTTAAGCACTATCACACACACAATTTTAACACATTGTATGGCTGGTTTAGGTGTGTGTTTAAGAGTGTGTGTAGGGGATTTGGTTGTCTTTGTGGCTTATTGTCAAGCAAAGAAAGCTAGCACGCTGTATAGTATGATCTATAGTTACTACTATACAACCTACTACCTCAATTTGCCAGAGAGAAAAAGGTCCTTGGTGTAGTCCTTTTTGCTTGCTGATTGTCTTTTGGTGTGTTTTGGTTTGGGATCATTGGATTACAAATTTGGCAAATAATGTAAAGCAAAGAAATCACTATATATAAAAAGTATAAAATTTCATGTTCTTTAAGGTAATAATTAAAATATTGTTATTGTTTTATGATTAAATAACAAAATATAACAATTTAATGGAATATATTTTAATTTGTATTACTTTAGAAAAAAATAATTGAGATATAGTCACGTTAATATAATATAATTATTGAAATAATAACTTTTTTAAATGTTTATGATGAAAGAACCTTTACTATTTTATTATTAAATATTGTGACTTTATTTATTTTTTTAATATTTAAAAATTGCTATTACATTATCTTTATATTTTATAAATTTGTTTTTATTAAAATAATTGTAAGTGTTCTGGTAAAATATATTATTTTTGTATGATTTTAATTATTATTTGTTTCATATTTTGCATTAGTTACACAAATTATATTTATTTTTATTGTTTTTTGAATTTTTTCGTTTATATATTCTCTAATTTGAAAAATTTATTTATTACATAAATTTAATTATTTAGAGTTATTGTCGCTTAAACTTTACATTAATTTTTTGCAGAGTTTTCAATTGACGTTTATGTTTTTATTATTTATACGTGTAAAATCATTAGTTCACATTTTTATTTTCTATTGATTTATTATATTACTTTTATTTATATTTTATGAAAAAGCATTTACACTAATTCACCTTTAAATTTTAAATTATTAATGTATTCCTTGTATGGTTATACGTATATTGTCCATTATATGCTTTAACATATTTATATCTTATTTTTATTTAATTTAGCATATCCAATTATTTTTTTACTTCATTTAATATTATATGAGATTTATATGGTATAATTTTTTGCTTTTATGGTTGCTAGTTGATTTGTTTTGTGTTTTGCTTATAATTTTTTCAATTTATTTTATTCATTTTATGTTTTTTTTAGTTTAGAACTATTTTTGTTGTTGCCAAAAACCAGTTGTTTGCATTGACAGACTCCCATAATGCCGGTCTTGTAACAGATATAAAACAGCACAAGTTCGGATTTACGGGTTTCTGTTAATGGTCCATATGTAAGTATGCACCATTTATCATTGAATTGAAATTACATATTGAATTATCTCTCCGCTTGTCTCGTTGACATTTGGCTTTACCCTTCTTTCTTGCACCTCATTGTTGCCCTCTTTGTGACACGCAATTATTTTGCATTGTTGTGAAATTCCTTTGGCTTTGTCCTTCTCTTCCTTTCGTTAATCTGCAAGAGTAAAAAACATTTATTATTTTGGTTGTTCATATTAAATTTAATTGAAATAATAACAAATCCTTGTATTCAGATTGTTGCAAGTTTCCTCTGTTGAAGCTGTGATGCAACTGTAAAGAAATAAAGGAGAATAATAATCAAATAATTGTATTTACTTAGCTGATTATCTATGGCTAATTGGAAATACTTGAAGCTGTTTTGTTCTCTGCTGAGATTCGTTTTACTTTACTTAAGCCTCAATATATTTGTCTCCTGGCAACGTAAGCCGCTAGTCGCTGTTGTTGCCACTGTTGCAAGTTCCAATTCAATTTGCAACAAAGGCGCAGCAGAAAAAATGCATTATATATTCATAGCCCACAAAAAATACAAACAAATAAGCAAAAACATGGTAAAATCTGCTACAACAGACAGACAAACTGAGCAAAAACTAATGGCCATAGACATAGTTATAGCCATAGTTATATATATGTACATACATGTGAGTGAGTGTGTGTGTAAGTGTGCACTTATGTATCTGTATGTTTATATGTATTTAGCCTTTAGTTTTGCTTCTTTGGGCAACTTGGCGTTGCGCTTCCTGAACGGCAAATGCTCGAAACAACAAAACTGAAACTGAAATGCCACTGAGCGGCCTCAGCAGCGCAGTCGCTGCCGGCAGAGACGCTGCCGACGCGCTGCTGCAGCTGAGCGTATGTATGTATGTGTATCTATCGAGTGTTTTGACTATATGTTGCTCATGTTTGTTGTGCCTGCTGTTCGATGTTGCTCTTGTTACTGTTGTTGCATGCAACATACATATGTACAACATACACACAGAGAGACGATGCCAAAATGCTGCTACGTCTTCACCCATTGGCCTGCCACTTCCACATGTTTCTTTCGTGGCAGCACCCCACACTCACACACATGTAAACACACACACACACACAGATACACATACATCGCGACGTCTGTCTGAGCGCAGTTCGTTGGCTGTACCTATTTTGGCCAGGACCTGCCTCAACAAATTCACGCAGACAACAAACGAGCAGCGAAGTCGCACACACACACATACACAAACACATGTGCGCTTTCTGGTTTCCTTCCTACTTATGCTCTGACGCTGACGTCGCGACGTCGCGCAAAAAAAAACCGGTAACAGCTCAGTCAGCAGCGACTGCGAGAGCTTTGCCATTATTGCCCCTGCATGCCAAACCTCTCTAAAGTTCTGCTCTCTCTCTCTTTCTCTTTATCTCTTTGCATGCTCTTAAGCTCTTTTGTTCTAGCCGCTCTCTTAGTATTCATTTGTTTACTTTTTCCTCGCGTTTTGCTCTGGATTGTATTATATTTTTTTTTTTAACTTTGTTCTCCTAAATATGGCAGCCAGCTTAAAAAACTTTTGTAGTTGTAAGCTGCAATTATTTTTGGATTTTGGTTGAATGCTTCTCATAGTTTTGTATTCATTTGTGGCCAGCATACGATAAGAGTTAGCCTCAAAAAAAAACAAATAAATAATTAAATTTAAATCAAATAAAATAAATATAATCATATTAAGTATACGCCACATAAGCCAGGTGCATTTCTACCTTCTGCATAATTTACATCTACGGTCTGGTTAATTGAATTTTCTATGAAAACCTTTAACATAAATGCAATTATTACTTATACGCAGCGTTGTGCAAATAATATCGACATCCATTTAACTGCACATTAATCAAAAATTTTCATTCGACTGCGCGCAATGATGTGTAAATGTTTGAATGAATAATGAACTCTCCGCTATTAATATTCATATTTACTGAATGAGTTTGCATCTGTGCAAATGTGTGTGTGTGTGTGAGAGAGGAAGTGTGGGTGTGTATTGTCTGTGTGTTGCCTGGTGGTCATTTAACATGTATGTAAATTGTTTGCTGAATTGGTGTAGTTACAGCTGCTTTTTGTGTACTTCGTGATTCAGGCCATTCCATTTTAATGTAGTCAATAGACTTTTAGAGGAAACTGCAAATATAATGGTTGCTGTACGGGAAATGTGCAAATTTAAACGTCCTAGAATCATACTTAATAGGGAATTTATTCAACTGCATATTACTGAAGAAAAGCAAGGCAAACTGGGAGTCCTGAAAGTTAAAAAATGTAAGAAAAGCCTACGAACGCCATCTGTTTAATAAAAATTTTAAGTTAAATAATTTTAAACGTTCAAAACAAAGCTTGATGTTATTCTTGATTGCTAAAATAAAATATTATACTTTAACATGTAAAAAAATCGAATTTTAGATATAATTTAATATTTTTATTAAAAACATAAGCAAAACTGCTGTCAGAAAATTGAAAATAACGTAATACATAAATTGGAAAATCATACTAATTATAAAACATTTTTTATTCATTTAATTTGTACCTTTTTATTAATACTCTAATGTTAAGCATTTTATCAATATAAATCTATTGCATTAATTGTTCAATTATTTAAAAGTCTCAATTTATTTATAATTATAATCAAATTTACAATATTTGATGCATATATATTCATACTTTGTTTTATAAAGCCTATCAAATTACTTCTTTTTTTTTTGTATCTGGCATTTAGGTTCCATCGTATTTAATCCCGCTTGAAATACATATTCCCGTTTCGACAGCAATCTTAAATACAAAAAAAGAACCAAGGCCAAAAGCGCCTCCGCATAAAAAGCCAATGCCACAACACACACACAAATGTAAATATATATATGTATATATATATATATACACACACACACACACAGTGGGAGACTGCGGCACCTACACGAGTTTCAGCTGCACAAAATTATGCAATACGCCATTTGCAATTGTGCGCTCTTAAGTCAACTGCAACTGGCTCTCAAGCTAAAGTGTGCGCTCTCTCACTCTATCTCTCTCTTACTTTTACTCTCTTTTATTGGCATTCTCTTGTGTTGAAGGTTTGCGTTTGCTTGTGCGCTGCTCTTTCAATGCCATTGTCATGGGAGCTGCACACACACACACACACAAACACACACACATAGATGGATGCAGTGAGATAAACGTCACATGCAAGCAATTCAATTAGATGCCGCTTGTTGTTGTTGCTGCTGCTGCTGCTGCTGATTGTTGTTAGTGTGCGCTGCCAACTCCTTCAGTTGCTTGTGGTGCCACAGACAACAACATGAAGCATTGGCGCTGCTCCACGGAGAGGAGAGCGGCACTGAGTTGGAGTTGGAGACGTCAACGGCGGAGGCGACTCTTCTGCCATTTGAAAAAGCATCGAGTGGCGAGTTGGGAAGTTTGTTGGCAAAGCCAAATGCAGAGTTGATTAACCTTTGCGCGTTCCGCTTTGCAACTTCATTCGTGGAGCAGCATTGGAGTTGCTGCTGCTGCTGCTGCTGCTCCGATTTAAATGCTGGAGTTATATGCAAGTGTGTGTGTGTGCGAGTGTGTTTCGTCTCTGTCTGTTGCGCTGCCTTCGTGTTCGCAGCCATGTTAGCAGCCATTTTTAATAGCCATATGTATAAGAACATATACACGTATGTGCAAGCATACAAACGTACATACAGCTTGTCAAGAAAGTATTTTGACAATGTAAAAAATGAACATATTTGTTTACTTATTTTTTTCAAATAGTTAAATGCGATAAAACAATTGTTTTACCTTTATTTAAATTGTACTAACAACTAAACACAAATATAATCCTTAAAAAACATACATATATAGTCTTTGCAACATGTGTATATATTTAATTTTGTGAAAACTCTTTCCTGACTTACTGTAAGCATGTATGAATCTGACTTTTTTCGGCTTCTTTTACTGTGAAGAATTCAGAGCAGTTAATGCTTCATTCACACTATTCTCGCTCTCTTTATAATTTTTATGCTCGAATTTTGGACCGTTGTCTACGTCACAGGATTCGCTATTTTTCGGCACTCTTGTCGTCGTTCTGTGTTGGTAATTGTAATTGAAATTTGGCGTTGAAGCGAGTAAACGTCATGCTCCAACTCACACTTTATTACTCCATGTTACTCTCTCTCTCTCTGCCAGTCGCTCTCTCTCTCTGTTGAAATGCATGTATTTTTATCACAGTTGCTGCTTTTTTGGCAAAGTTGTTTTGGCGTTTGCCGTTTCGCTTCCTGTTTGTTGGTGTGGGTCATGGTTGTTGTCGCGTCATGGCTACGCTACCGCTCTCTCCTTTTGTTCGGAAATTCGTTCGCATTCGACTGCTCCTTTTAATGCTCCCTCTCTCTACCTCTCTCCCTCTCTCACTCCCACTCTCTTCCTGCTTGTCGTCTGTGGGTCTGGGTCCCAGTCTGACCATTCACTTGCCTCTTGTTGTGACTGCTCTTTTGTTGCTCACAAATTGCACAATATTGTCGCCCCGGCCTTTTGTGCAATTAAATCATAATGTGAAGGCAACTCTGATATCACTCCTGTGTTGTGCAGTGTATTGTGTGCATTTATATAAGTTTTATATTCTTAACACTCTTCCCTAACGACCTGAACATTGTAAGCATGTCTTTTAATTCCTTATGAGATTTACTTTAAGTGGAGATTTCGAAATTTTTATAGTTTGTGAAGGAATCTCAAAGAGTGAAAGTCTTCTATATCATTTAGCTTACTAATAGAGTAATTCCTCTCTATTAATCCTTAGTAGTAGAGATTTTTAACTTCTTTAACTTAAATATTTTTTTGTTGATCAATAACCAGATTTTTACTAAAAATCAACAACTCAACTGAATTTTTTTTCAATTTAATTTTTTTTGCCATCACTGGCAATTTTTTTGTACCTAGTGAGGATTTTTTAGCATTAAAGATTCTCATGTGAATAGTTTTTTTTCTTTATTTTTCTACTAACTGTTTATTTTATGAAACCGACATTAAAATTATTAACAACAGAAACAGATAAAAAATTTATCGCTCATTTAGAGTAATGTTTATTGCTAAATAAAATCGATCATCTTGTCAAGAGCGAATGATCTTGCAAAACTTTAATTACTCCTTTGTGAACATGTTTTCATTTGAATCGTAACTGCATTTTGTTTTTGATTCGTTTCATATTTAATTGCTTTTAGACACCTGTTATTATGTATGATCGATCGATTCAGTTTTATGGCCCATCAACAACTTCAATAATCACGCACATAATCAGTAAATGTATCTGCAAGTGTACGTAAGTGTATCTGTGTGTGTGTGTGTGTTGTAGTGTAGTGTGCATTCGCCATGGTATGCACAACAACTGCTAGGGCCGATTTTCTGCCTCCTTTTGTTTCTGTCTCTCTGACTGTGTGCTTGTGTTTCTGTTTCTGCGTCTTGCTTTGGTTCTTTGCATCTTTTGCTCGATTGCGATTTGTATCTGTTCATTCGTTTTCTTATTGGCTGCTGTTTATTTGCGCTGTGCGTTCGTTTATTGAGTTTGCTTTATGTCTGCGGGACGTTCAATGAACTTCTGCGCCGCCTGCTGCTATTGTTGTTGTTGTTGTTGTTATTGCTCTTGCTGCAGGGTGTCCACTCAGACAATGCGACATTTTTGAATCTCTTTCCGAGAGTTCATGTAATTACCATACTGGCCATACTGGCTGCTGAGTAGCAAAAGTTTTCCTATCGAGCGATTAGCAAAGACGTTGAATTAAATCGCAAGGGCCAAACAAATGAAAACAACAACAGCAAAAACAGTAAAGAAAAGCACAAGATATTGAAAGCGCAGCGAAGAAGATATTAAAATAACTTGCGAGATACAAAAGAGAAGCAGCCGCCGCAGTCGCAGTCGCAGTCGCAGAGTGGGAGCAGTGGGGGTGGGGGGAAGGCGGCAGATAAGCAGCGCTGGTTTTTTGTACTTTAGCTGCCTTAATATAATTTTATGTTATGGCAAGCACACAAACAACACACACGTGTATCTCTTAGTGTGCGTGTGAGTGTGGAGAAGAGCTTGATGACGAAGTCACTGCAAAATAAAAGGAAGGCAGACACAGACGCAGACAGTCGGCAGAAATAACGTAGAATGACGTAGCAAAAGCAAAGCAGCGACAGCAACAGAGGCAGCGGCAGAGACAGAGGCAGAGGCAGAGGCAGAGGCAACACATAAGCGAAGCCACATGCAATGCAATTTCAAAGGTCAATGACACGCAACGTGCAGCGGCGTTAGCAGAGAGACCCACAAGATACAGAGAGAGAGAGAGAGAGACAACGTTTGAGAGAGCGAACGCGCAAGAGAGAGCAAAAGCTTTCCCCTGCACTTAGCTAAGCTTGCGCTCTCTTTTTGTGCAAACTTTATGCTCTCTTTGTATTTTGCATTTGCAGAATATTCACAAATTGAATTTTGCACCCGATTTTGGTTGTTGTGGCTGCTTTTCATTCACACACAGGAAATACGCATGCTCTCCAGTTGTTGTTGTTGTTTTTGTTGTTGTTGTCATTTCTTTTCATTGTTGTGGATTGCATTTTACGCTGACTTTGCAACGAATGAGGCTGACTGACACCCACATGTGCCACAAATAACTTGGCATACTCTCGCTCACACAACACATTGGCCAGAAAGAGAGGGAAGCGTATTTTGAAAGGCTCTTTTAAGCCTCTTCTTCCAGAGTGAGTTATGACTGCATATGTGGGTGCTTCTCCTGTGTGTGTGTGTTCAGTCATAAATTATGCAAAAATATGCAATTATTTCCATTAAGAGAATACCTCACTCAAAAAAACGAAAACTTGGCTAACAAAAATCAAAGTTTGTTAGCAAAACTTTAAAATATAGTCACCAAACAAAAAAAAAAATTTTTTAATACTTTGCAATAAAGTTAGTGGCAACAAAAGTGTTGATGCTTGTTATCTAGCTATTTTATAGCTTCCTTTTGAACAGTAGAGTTTACTCGCTCTCACTTACTCGTAAGAGGACTTACACAGTTTAATATAAGATTTACAATCTCACTGTGAAATCTTCAATATATTAATTTAATTATATATCAAATAATTTAAAGATTTTCTATATCATGGATATTTTTACTCATTGTTTTTATCTTCCGTGTCTATTCGAAATTACAATTGAATTGTGAAAAATACAATTTTGGTATTGAATGTTGTCAAATCTCAGATAAACAATCAGATTAATTGATTTATTACTCATACACTTGCTTTCAATTGCAGGTTAATTAAATAATTAACACTCACTTAGTCTGCTAATACAACAAAAATAATAATTTGTATTATCATCATCGGAAAATAAGAGGTCATGGATAAAATACACAAATGAACAATGGGTTAGAGTATTAAACGTTTAACAACATTCAGCAACAAAGGAACACGAATCCCAGAAAATAAACAAAGAGTGCAACAACAAGAGGGAAAATAATAAAAACAAAACCAGCTAACAAAGCATTTGCCGCATGCTATTTCATCTCCGGCTTTCAGAGGCTATAAAAAAAGTTAGGTTAGGTTATGGACGCGGCACATGGAGTGCAACGGTTAACGAGAGAGGCAAAGAGGTGAGGCGAGTAGGTTGCACAGGGGGGTGACATGACGACAAAACGGGTTCAAAATCCTATGCAACATGGCAACGTTAAAGCTACATAAATAAAGGAAAGAAAAAAGAGTGAAGCACACACACACACTCACATAGAATACACACACACACAAGGTAGACGAACCAAAGTCGAACCCAAACTCAATACCCGCCACCCGCCACCCTGCAACTCCCTTTCCACCGCGACTCCAATAGAGCGTGGCTTGGCCAGTTCGCATGACTTGAGGCGGCGCAGGGACAGGCCGCAAAAACTCGTTTATTGACGTTGCAAACAGCAACAAAACTGCAACGTCATCGTACACTCTGTGGCACCCCAGCAAGGCACAACAACACGAATGGTGGACAGACAATGTCATTTGAGGATCACTGAACGTTGCTAAACCAGAATTCCATCATTATCGACTCGACATCGAGTCGAGTCGACTCCCTGTCCCTGTCCATAGACAAATGTTTCTGTGTTGTCTCAACTCTCGGTTCCTATTGTTCACATTGCTAATTTGTACCCTATAATGCGGATAAACTCAGGTAGTATCTTGATAGGCATTAACTAACTTAACAGACTGCTGAGTCAGTTTAAATATTCTCAAACATAATTAGTCTAGATAAAATTGATTGTTATATAGACATTATTAGAATTTATTCAGAAATTATATTAATTTATAAATGAGGTATTAAAATGCCGTGTACTTTTGAAACTACAACTGACTAAGGTATAAAAGATATGAATTATCATATAACGTAAGCAAATACTATGAAAACTTCTGCTTACACAAGTGACAAGGATATTAATAATATAGGGTATCTCGCAGTCAATCATTAGTTAAAGGCTACTTAAGCCTAAATTACATATGATCTATGAGAAAAATAAATAAAAATTATTTAAATACTAAAATTTTAAGATTCGGATTAATCTCATTTAAATACATTAAATTAAAAATAATATAACTATCAATATTTTGGGTATTTCTTAGTCCATCAGTTTTGAAGACAACTGCAGCCGTGACTCTACTTCAGCTTTGACCTGTAGCGAGTGCAATGCGCTCAAGCGTTAGTCCAATTAGTGAGTACTGAAAGCAAATGTAAATCGAATTACGTATACGCCGCGTGCTACCCAAAAAAAAAAAAAAAATGAAAAATGCAAAAACCGGTTATCCCCATTGATATTATTAAGCTTTGCGCTTCAAACTTGGCCAATTGCAGCTGGCCTTTGCCTTTAAACGCTTAAATGCTGACCAACAAGTGCAGGCCGAAAATTGGACAAAGCCAACGGTTGTTCGTCCACTTGCCCCTTTCACCGAAGAATCCACACAAAACTTGCAACCTGCAACCTGTAAACTGCAACTTGCAACCTGCCACTTGTTCAGCACTCGCGCATTGTTGCTGTTGTGCTGTTGTTGCATTCAATTGGCTTCTTTCTGAAGACAGCAGCAACTTCCGCCTTGCGCTTTAGATCAAAATTCCCCTCATTCCAAAATTTGTGGCATAAATTAGCTTTACCGTTATGCAGGTAGGAGAAGCAAAGAAGATAGAAGGAAGACAGTTCAAAACGGAGCAAAAAGATGAAACCTCAAGCATATAATTTCTGTGCAATTTAAAGACAAAAATCGCTTGATTTTTATGGGTATTTGCTGGTGTGGCAAGATTGCAGCTTATGTTGCATGATTATTATAAGATATTTATCCAGATTGCGTGATGAGAATTTGCAACGAAATTCTGGCAATCGATGCGCTGATATCTGATAATTATATATGAATATGCGCATTTAAATTATGATTTTAAGTGCTTGGAATATTATTAAGAAATAAGATAAAATATTAAAATAATATATTATGGAATGGAAAACAACTGTGTTAAATTGACATCTATATTTAATTTGCGCTTATTATTTGCTGATTTTTAATTGCAGGCTTAATATTACAGTTTTTGTTCGCACCAATAAGGAACTATAAATTATAAATGGTGACTATCTAATAACTGGACAATGTTTCAATAATTAAAAAAAAAATGCACTTTTAAACGCTGAAATGAGAGAACGAAAAATGGAAATTGACAAAGTGACAAACTGGCAAATGGTAAGCATTAAAGCAGACAACGCGACGAGTCGACAATAAAATGGCGAACAATATGCGACTAACTATTTAAATAGCAAATTGAAATTAATGAGAAAAAAATAAAAAGAACAGCAACAATTTCTGCTGCGACGCCTTAGCAACAAAATATATTTAACAATGCAACAACCCGATGCGAAAACCGGGCGGCCATTTTGCATAAGTCAAAAGAAGAGAATAGTAAAGTAGAGATAGTAAGAGAGAATAGAAAGAAAGAGAGAGATCGTATAATGGAGCAAGAGATATACATGAGCAACTTGTTTATGCGGTTTTTGTCTAGCGCTACTTGAAATTTTTTGTCAGTAGCAATCTTAATACGAGTTAATTTAATTTATGATTAAGTGTCACACTATAAAAACATTTGGCATTCTCTGTAAATATATAGTTTAATTGAAAATAAACCTTTAAGCTATCCGTTTGTCAAAAATTAATTGACCACACTCCCTTTAAAGTATTAAAATATTCTTTACTATTAATATCGAGTTGATTTTCAATTTAACATAGTCTTTCTCCTACTCATTATTAAATTACAAGTAAACCAAATTATTAAAATATAATTATATTTTATACTCTTTTAAAGGCAGAAAAATATAAGTATCAATATTATTTATGAAATATGCCCAACTATGTTTGGTTATAAAACGAGAAATAGCTATAAAAAGCAACAACAATTCAAGCAGAACGGTCTCAGTTTTTATTGGTCAGTCAAGAATTTGCTTTGTGCGGGTGTAAAAGGAGAGGAGAGGGGCCAGCCTCAGATGCAGGGGGGAGGGGGACGGTTATTGTAGGGTGTCGCATTGAATAGAACGGAAACAAAGCGTGCATTGGCTAGAGGGCTCAGACCGGGAAGGTGGAAGGGGTCAGTTTGCTATTACTAATGAGGCGCAGTTGTTGGTTGAGTTTTCTAAATATCTGTCTGTGTAAGAGAGTGTATATGTGTGTATGTGAGATTGTGTGTGTGTGTGTGTATGGCATGAGTTGACTGTGCAAATGTGTGTCAGAATATACTCGGCATGTCTGAATGACATAATTTAAATGAACGGATGACATTCATTACAACGCATTTGCAGTTGCAAATTTATGGGCAAAATGCAGTTTTCCCCTCTTTCGAATTCTCTTACACTCTCTTCCATCTCTGTCTCTCTCTCTCTCTCAATATGTTAATATATTCGCATATATAAGCTTAGTCATGACCCAACAAAGTCATACATTAAGACAACGTCCCGTTTTGGTTACGCTCTAAAAATTTAGTTTTTATCTTGTTTTCTCCCTTGTTGCAATTCTCAAGTACAGTTATCTGTGTGTCTCAGGTAAAAATATAATAGTGAGCTACCATCTTCCTGCTCAACTATGTCTAGAAGTCACTCAAGCGACTCACCTGAGCATTGAGCCATAATTTAAGGGCTTAATCGAGGGCCGAAATTGCAATGACCTGGCTCAAATAAATGGAAGCAGGTGGCACTGAGAGAGAACTTCAGCTAATGGCCATTGAGTGCACAGAGTTTGGGATTATGCTAGTTGGTTTATTGAAGACACGCCGGAAATGTGGAAATGTGCAGTTTGACTTCAATCTCTGTGTGCACACATGTCGTATACACAATTTGCTAAAGTTCTTGTGGTTTCAATTATCAAATTTATAGCCTACTAATTGAGAGGGCAACTTGTGTTAGATTTCTATGGTTGCTGTTGTTGTTGTGGCTATTATTAACTGCGGTTGTAAATTTGCCCCTGATTATTGGCATGGAATTAATAGAAGAATGCGGATTTCAATGTGCTTATGATATGAAGGCTTAAATGAATTACTTGAATAAATATAAATATAAGCATAAGAAAAGTTAAGTTAAATTAAAATGTATATATTGAGTCTTAATTTGATGTTTAAATTGCTTAGCTTCACTTCCAACAATCAAATTTGTTTTGA